>JAVDBV010005048.1:0-14244 GCA_032619315.1 Piper longum | reverse complement strand
AAAAGCATAGTGAAATAATATGAGGTTAATAAAATTTAACTTTTTTAAACATTAATATGACAAATTTTTAGATTTTTGAAAAAATTATAACGACCCAACCCCAAAAAAAATGGTTAACCAAGTTAAAGATCTATATTTCATTTTCACTTATAAATAAAATCTTATCACACTAAATATTATATGTAGGACTAAGTTGATGGCTCTCACAATCCACCCACTCTAGATAATTTCATCCCTAAAATTCTTATACTAGTTCCAGCCCACGGTCTTCTTTCGTTTGTAACCGACAGTCTTATCAACATCACTAACCTAGTCCATCTTCTAAAACGGAATCAGGATGATTTGATAACATTTATAATGACCCGGCTCAAAGTGCAACCTAATAGGCTTAAAAATATCTTTAAAAGTTCTCTGATATCATCTATAACGATCCGACCTAAAGCGAAATTTAATGGGCCTAAGTAATTTCATTAAAAATGGTTAACGAAGTTAAAGATGTATAGTTCATACCCACTTATAAATATGATCTTACCCTAGTAAGTATTTAATGATAGACTAAATTAAGGAATCTCACAATTCACCCAATTTATAAATAAACATGATACAAAACTAATGCTTTATTTATTATGTTTATTTTTGGCTGAATTAATAATTTATCAAGTGGCTTACAATTCTAAATATTGTATATAGTTGATGAGACATAAATTAAATTATTAATTCATGAGGTAGAATATAAATAGCTTACATATTAGTATATTTTAATCATTCAAGGAATTATCATTGGTTTACCAGTTTTAATATTTTATTAGTCATTATATGTGATTAATTATTAATTTATAAGTTGATAAATATTGACATTCTTACGAGTCGAAGTAGTTATTGGCATGTTTTGATTTTTCCTGATAATGATTTGGTGTGACCATATAAATTTAGCTTGTATCAATTAATTAAATATTAAATTATTTTTATTCACTTATAAGTAATTAACCAAATAATTAACTAATTATTGTGAGATATATTTTATTGTTGTTTTTTTATGTACTTCGTTAAGTGTTGCATATCATATCATTTCATGCATTAAATTAAAGAATTATATGTGTTAACGTATAAATTATTTGTGACCCCCAGATTAGGATTCTCTTAACGATTATGGTACCTTCATTTGAATTTCCAAGTTCATATAATTATTTTAAATATTGTATATTATTTTTTGGGAGCCCTAGTCGATTTGAGCTCATATTCAACCATCATGTGCCAAGTATAACCAAAAGAATTAACTTAGTTTGACAAGAGGTCACACCCTAAAAATTCTTGAAAGGTTAAATACATATTCCCATGTCGGAAGGGGTGACACGGCAAAATGACACAAGACAACTCATTATGCAATTATGATACCGAGAGGGTGAGTCAATACCAAATATTGATAATTACATGCTATAGGCTACGTAGTGTATGTGCGTATAGATGAGATTATACTTGGATAAGGTGGAGACCCATCTCCAGATAATTAGAACTCAGCATAGGCTCATAATCACTAAAAGACTCGATTAATGATATTATAAAATATATTGAATTTTTTCTTTTAATTATATAGCTTAGTGTTTTTATCACTAACACAAAATTTCCACCGCAAGTGTAAACATGGATGGATAGGTTAGAATTGAGATAGCTGGAAGACATTGTTATTACACTATTGGTTTTTTTTGCTTTAATTATTATAATATTTTTTTATCTATTTGTATGGTAGTAGGATTTCAGTTCGTTTTATGGATCATAGTTTACTCTAAGCATTAGTTATCTTATATATTATGAATTTTAACTAATTTTTTGTGTATGAATTTAATTGATATTTAAAAAAAAGAATTTTACATCATGGGTTTATTTATGATGTTGATAAAGGAATAAAAAATTAATTTACGAGACACTTAATTTTATATTGTAACACTTAGCTCATGACTCAAAACGGGTAAGGTCGTTACAAAAATATTAATTAATAGATATTTTAAAATTAATTTTATTATAATTACTTTCATAATTAAGATGAACTAGTTATAGATATTAAATTGAGTTGACGTTATTATTTATTTATTTTATTAATCTATGTGGGATTTATGTTGTGGGATCTATTAAATTATTCAAAATAAAAATATAGTTTATATATATATATATATAAACTTGTATGATATATATATATATATATATATATATATATATATATATGTAGCTTATAATATAAAGAAAATAGTTGAAAATTTTTTATAAGCCCCTCCGAATGAACCCTTTGTAAACCCTCCAATAAGAGGAGATAATGTTACTTAACTCTCTCACCTATTTTTATCATAGCTTATATAAAATAAAAAAATAGCCTAAATTATCGGAAGTCTTAAAAAGGGGCTCGTTGGAGGAACTCATAGAAAATGCTCTTGAAATTATTATTCTTTTCATGAAAAAATTGGGACAAATTATGGATTTTAATCTTTAAGGAAGGCTTAAATTTTAGGAACACAAATAAACGACGGAACGATGTGCAAATGGTTGATCATCAATATTCAACTAAAACCATTCTGGCAAAAATAAAAAACGTAAACCTTCCCCTGAATCTTACCATCTTTTAGTGGGGATCAGCACAAAATGAAGCCTTCTTGCCCTTCGAATTTCTTCCAGAAAAACCTACCATAGTCCATATGGCATGAATAATTAATCGCAAAGCCTAAGTGGAATTAAAACTGAGTGGGCTCAATTTAAACACGTCAAAATTCAACACAAGCATAAATTGACGATTAGCACTTTTAGTAAAAGGTATTTTGGTTTCAGCTCGTGTTTGGTTAATTTGAAATATACATTAAGAGTAGTACATGGCAAACTTAAATCATGGTATAAAGACAGATTTATCTCAGTAGCAACCAAAAAATATTTAACATAAGGTTCAGTATGCCACGCAACAAAGGAAAACACCATATCTGATAAGGTAATGTTGGCCGTGTAAAAAATTCGATAACCATTAAAATTCGATAAGCTTCATTTGAAAGTGGGATTAATCCGAAACAAGTATTCGATCCTTTTCTTTTTCTAATTTCAAGTTCCACGCAACAATTTTTGCTACATTGCGCTTTCAAGATTTCCCCTCCCATTTCAAATAAACAAAAGCAAATCGTCGACCTCATGGACATATAGTGCTGAACGATAACACGCTGAAAAATGAAGTATTTCTTCGACATAAATGAAACGAAAATGAAAAGAAAAAAAAAACAGAGACAGCAAAATAAAGATATTTGTTAAACACTCACTAAGCACTTCAAAACTAGTATTTTTGTCAATTTTTGCTATCTAGATAAAGCACACGCTTGGGGTAGTAGAAGGAATTAATATTAGACTGTTCCCGTTCCAGGGGACGAAGCATATTTGGGAGGCTTCACGTAAAATCTTTTGCATAGCTTCTGCAAAGAAGCCACCGAGTGTTGCATTGCATTTAACTTTGTATCTTTAAGCATGCTCTGCATGAACCAAATTGTTGGTAAAAAAAGGTTATACTATCTGTTGACGAATAAATGAAGCACTTGCTTCATGTGAACAGATTTACCTCAAGATTGTCGCCATATTTTTCGATTAGTCGACCTATATATACTCTCTGCATCGCGGTCAATGGCTGCAAAGGAGCAGTATTTCCATCTCTCATTTTCTTCCCAAGGCCCGATTTAAGATCTATGCTTATTACAAAACAAGCGATCAGCTAAAGAATCCTTTCTTTTCTTTAATACATAGCTAGAAATTATTTGATTTGGTTCCTATTTCATACAAAGCAGTTAAATTTGAACTAGAAAAAAAATTGCTTCTGAGAATAATTTGATTTTTTAATTGGTGCTACAGAAGAAAAACTCAGCTATGATGGAAAGGGAGGGCAGGACACCGCTGACAAACTATAGTATTGCTCTCATGAAAAAGCAGCTAACCATGGAGAATCTAGAACAATAAGCAAAAGCATCATAACTAAGAGTAACAGCAAGATACAGAAGTGTAAAAATAACATTCATGTTTCCAAAGTGCAAGTGAGCATAAAACTTGGACTTCAAATTTTCTTTAAGCAATGAAAACGGATAAACAACACTGGGTGAAAAAAAGTACTGCTAAGCTAATAATAGCATATCCGGTATCCACGCATGATAAAGAACATCTCAAATCCTTTGTACTGAATGAGCAGTTTATGAAATGTAAAAGGCGTAATCCAGCATCAACACATAATAAACAACACCAAAAATTCTCAGTGTCTACCAGTTTATATAAAGTATCAGAACCTTAAACACTCTACACCCACAAGCGATTCCCTTATCACAGAAGTTCAAATTATGACAAAGATAATCATAGCACAAAAACGCATAAGATAAAGAAAACAGAGGGAGAAAGTAAAGGTAACAATACCATCTTCTTCAAGATCGCTACCACTGTCGATAGTGTCAAACTCAGACACTGCATCACAGTGCGGCGGCATCTGCAAGGACTCATTTTCCACCATCTGAGATGTCCTAGATCGAACGCCCACCAGATTAGGGTTCGAGACAACGCCGAAGGTCCGATAATTGTTCAACACCGTGCCGGCATCGTCCGACTGCATCACTTCCCTACCAACAAAAATCAAAACGAAGCATAAAAATCACAACTTTATAGGAAGACAGCATGTGAAAGGATAAAAAGAGGACATATACACTAGGAGGAATAATTAATCAGAGAAGACGGATTTGAGCTTGGGCGGGATGCAGAAGGCGGGCTTGAAGACGTTAGGCTTCTTCTCGGGAGGCCAACATGGACCTTGGGGCGAGACTTCTTGTACCTCTGCCGGGACCGCCCCATCCAACCTCTCCTCCGCCCAGGCTGCTGCCGCCGCCGCCGTCTGTTACCTCGGCCGAGGCGAGGCTACCATGGTTTTGGAGACGAAGACGAGTTGCGTTGTGGTTCGCTGGGCCTCGAGTAGGGTGTAAACGAGCTATAAGTTTGGCTCCATTTAGTTTGGTTTGTACTTGTTAAATTTATAATTAAAAAAATATTTGACTCAAAATATATAAATTTATTGAATGACGAATAGAGTTTGAGCTAATTAGTATTTAGCTCGGATCAATTTGAAACTCGAACTCAAAATATTCATATTCAAAAAAATATTTGGCTCGACTCACCTCATAAATATTATTGAAATCACATTAAACTTATATAGTATTTGGCTTGGCTCATATTTATTAATTTTATGCTTAAAAAATATTTAGCTCAAAATAGATAAACTCGTTGAACAACAAACAAAGTTTGAGCTAATGAGTATTTAGCTCGAATCGACTCGAAACTCGAACTCAATATATTTATACTCAAAAAAATATTCGGCTCGACTCAGCTCATAGATATCATTGAGGTCATATTGAACGTATATAGTGTTTGGATCGACTCATGCTCAGTAATTTTGTTCTTGAAAAAATATTTGGCTCAAAATAGATAAGTTCGTTGAACAATAAACAGAGTTTGAGCTAAAGAGTATTCGGCTCAGTTTAGCTCAAAACTGGAACTCAATATATTCAAACTCAAAAAAACATTCAGCTTGACTCAGCTCATAAATACTATTGAGGTCACATTGAACTTATATAGTGTTGAAATTTTTTTTTTTATCCTATATAAATCGAGTACAAATTAAGCACAAATATTCGTTCAGCTCGAGCTCGACTTAAGCTTGGCTCGAAACACAGCGAGCCAAACACGAGCCAAGCTCAAATACTATGAATTTTGGACAAAGTCATCTCGGCTCATTTACATCAAAGCTCGGCTTGTTTACATTAAAGCTCGATTCGGCTCGTTTTATATCAAGTGAAATTCAAGCACACCCCTGGTCGGCTCGACTCGTTTTTACCCCTAGTCTTGACTCATAATCTACTTAGACGGTTAGATATAATTGTCTTAGAGATTATTGGTTATTACCTGGTTAAGTGCTAAGACGTTTAGTAAAAAATTTTAAAAATTTAAATTAATAAATAATTAATTATAAATAGAATTTATACTTATTACCATCTACAAACGAAACGATAAAACTGGTTAGGTTATGCTTCATTGGGTCTTGACCCTTGTTTGTAGAGATTATTGGTTATTACCTCAATAAAGTGCAGGGATTCTTAGTAATTTTTTTATAAAAAATTAAATTAATAAATAATTAATTATAAACCGAGCTTATAGTATTTATTTAATATGATTATCTTAAACCTTGATATGATATTTAATAATTTTGTATATTTTATCTTATAAATCAATGTAATCACATTTATCAAATGTCATATTTATCAAATTTTTATACTATCATGTTTATCAAATTTTAATAATTTATATAATTGTCTTATCTTTATAAATTATTTGTAGATAATTATAAGGGAGTAAAGAATAAAATAGAGATTAATATATATAATATTTTGAGTTTATATATCTTTATTAAGATATTTTTATTATTAATAAACCATTATAGGCATAGGGTCATAATTAACCAAAAAGACCGAGAATAAAGGAAAAGAAATATAATATACATTAGTAGATTAGTAGAAAGGTAGATATTAATAAACTATTTGATATAGGCCTAAAATCAACTGCATGCAAGAAAAGGCTAATAACGAACGAAGAAATTGTAAAAAGAAAATATCTTATTATAATATATAATAGATAGATATATAGATAACATATAATAAATATGTATAAAAGATAGGGCACAAATAATAGAGTCCAAACGGTGAGTTTTAATTTCTTTCATACGGTAACAAGTGGAAATGTTTTTGGATTTTCGGTTAATGTTTGCTGTTGAATTGGTGGTATTTTTTTATTGATATAGTTAATATTGTAAGTGTAAACGGTAAAGGAATTTGCTTGCGCATACGTATGTTAGTAGGAGATATTATGATCTCTTTCATGGTCATTGCAGGCCAGGCAACAAGATGTAATTTTTGTCAACTACAAACGTGAATAGAAACTAAAACCAATCTGTTGTCTTCATCCAGGCGTATGAGAAGGAGAAAGATCAACCTCAGGAAGTTTGAGTTGTCCAGTCCTAGTAACGTAAAGTACTGTTTTCTTGTTTTGCTCCCAAGTTTGCTTTCAAGTTTTGTGATATTGATTTCGTCAAGTGCGTGTGTATATATATATATATATATATATATATATATATATATACACACAAACACGTGTGCAGGTCAATGTTATTAAATTATATTTATACGACATTGCGACAACATTCACTAGCAATTGCAATTTGATTTGCCGTGGATTTTTAATGCAATACTACGTTATAAATCTCACAAACGCGTGCAATCTGATTTGCAGTAGATTCACTGTGAAATACTATTAATACCCCTATTTTGACGTTGTGAATGGCAATCATAGTTTTACTAACCTCTTTTTAACTTTTTGTAAAGTAAAATAAATCCTTCAGCTTTCCAAGAGGATGCACATATTTGCATTGGAATAGTTGCCCCGTCGCCCGGGGCCGTGGAACCGAGGATTATCCCGAATCGAGGTAGTGATGGTTATTCTCAAGAATGTGATATGATAAGATAGAATGCAATACAAACAAAGATAAGTAACCGGTATAGATATGCAACATGTAAACAAAATTACCATTCCACTCAAACAAAATTACAAAATCCCCGTTTTTCTACCAAGATTTAAGGCATGAAAAGGCAAAAAAAAAAAATCTCTTTTGTGTTTATGCACTTTAAACAAGAATATGAAAACCGACATGGAAGTTTAACACTTCCAATCTATATGAAAAAGTAAAAGAAAAAAATTCTACACAAAAATATAGATTCGAGAAAAGTGAATTCCACATAGTACCTTGTGGATCCCAAGTTCCAGAAAATTTTCCGCTGAACTGCTGAATAGGGTTGAGAAATATGTTCTGGAATCTCAAAAGTCATAGATTCCCTCCATGAATTGCAGGCTTGCAAGTCAATTTTCCCAACAATGCAATCTTTAAGCAATCGACATGAAGGGAGGCTTCTCTAGGATCATCTCCTTCAGGTCTCTAGAACCACATCCCTATCTTCTGTTGGTACCATAGGCAGATGGGACAGGAAGAACTCGAGTATCATTTCTTCTGAACCCTTCCATATCTTTACACATTCATTAGTCCGCAAGAATATTTAACAAAAGGACATCATTTTAAGCTAAATCAGTCAGCCCTCAAACATATTATCTCTTTTGCAGTTCTCTTCCGAAAATATGGCATGTGCTCCTACATTAGGTATAGATCAACATGTTAAGCTTTTAAAATTCAAACCTAGAACAGACTGCCATATTTATCCTAGCCATTGTAGACTATTTGGAAATCAACAGAAGTCTATATTCACAAATGATGGAACTCACAGAACCATGACATTTTGTAAAATTTTATACCGTTCACACAAAGTGTTCGACAAAATTTACAGGCATACATACTTGACTTAAACCACATAAGAGAAGCATTAACCACAATTTTACGCACATCAAAATCTCTGAAGGTCATTTTCGTTGACATGAAAAAGAAGTAAAATACATGAAATTTGGTTATAAATTACAAATAGTTATAATGTGAATTTGAGTTAGTTATGATGGAAAATCTCTGAACAAAAAAATTTCTCATTTTCTTGGGTTTTCAAAAGAATTTTAGAGCGTTCATAAAACACTCTAAAAAACTCTAAAAATTAATAACTTCTTAGTGAAAGGTCAATGATTTTGTCATGAATTTCCATTTATGGATTACACAAATTTTCCATTTCTATCATGTTAACCAAACAAAGCCATAAAAAAAAAAGCGCTGGCTGCCTCTCTAAAACTCACCTGACCAAAACAGAGGTTCAGTCCACGGCTGTAAAAATCAGCATATTTTATCATAAACACCCCACAATCCCACCTGTTCATAACATAAAAATATCCATATAAAATAAATGTGAAATAAACTCATAAAGTATGAAGATGGAATATTTATAAAAAACTTTTTTTAATGCAGTCAAAGCAGAAACCTGTTGAATGCTGTAAAAAGGCCTCAACAATAAATATGACAAGTGGAACACACATGTAGTATTCATAAAAAGCTAATGTTAATACAGCCAAAGCTGGAGATGATTAAAGAAATTGGACACCAGATGAACAGTTTCTCAGCAAATTTTTCACTATAATATCCCTAAGAACTAAGAACTTAATTGAACCAAATTTATTTATGACATACAAGAAACTGGCTTTCTTGTGGATGCAACAAGATGACTTACTCATCCAAATTACACGGCCAACAGTATCATAAAAGATGGGCCAGCTTACACAAGTACATGACAATTATTTAAAAAATAAAAAATAAAATTAAGGAAAAACATACCCATTTTTCTGCTCAGGAAGATCATCAACAAACTCTTGCGTCCATGAACTGACATCAATATCCTTGTTATTTTTGTCCTTCGCTTCATCTATCAAGTATTTAGCCTAAAACAAAAACAGCATATTACTTACTAGATCCACTAACCCAATAATATAAAAAACTCAAAAGACAAGCATCATACTACGTAGAGAAGTAGCTACTTGGAGAGAATAAACAAATGTATAATTTTTGCATGCAACCAGCCCATGCAGGGTGCACACATGAGGGGCCAGACCAGATCCGGCCATGAACTCCAGGCTAGCCCCACTCTACCATGCAACACACGATGAGTGTGCAGCACATGTAAGGGTGAATCCATCCCAGTATGCAAAAATCATTCTTAACAAGCACCTTGACACAGCTACACACTAAAAAAGATAATCTCACAAACCCACTAAGCCCAGTTCTTGGAAATGGTTTACGATCTAATGGAATCATGGAAAAGGATCCATGCCCCATCCCATTTAAGTGTAAGGAGGAAGAAGGAGCGCATATAAATAATTATCATCCAAACATATAACAAAGATAAGCTGTAAATGTGCTAAATAATAAAACTTGCGTGAATGGCTCATGAAGAGAAGCACCACGTGCATGTATCTACCAACATACCAGAACTCTTAGCACATTGCTATCTCTGCCACCAAGAGAATCAAGATACTGGAACTTCTTCTCTTGTATATTTATAACAGCCAGACACCAGTGGACTTCTTTGTGTATTGGGACAAAAATCTGTACCATTATTTTTTAAAATAAAACTAAAATTTGCAAGATGAATATATAGAAAAAAGAAAAAATATTACAATTTACTTAACGATGAATAGATGTATTTACTTTTTCACAATCAATTAGACTGTAACCTAATTTCCTTTGAGTTGTCCATCGTTTGACAGATCTATAATCATAACTGCCCCGTCCACCTGTAAGCTGATCATAGCAACAAGATCATTGGCATCTTAACTAAATGTTTGAAGATGATAAAGATAATTTTGGCATTTCATTTTCCAATAATGCCAAAAGGGGCAAAATTACAAGTACAACTTACCAACAAAGTAGTAAAATTTTAAAGCGGATTGAAGTGAAAAACAAGTTTTAAAGCTCAAACTGGATCATATTCATATGAATCAATCCTTGCTTCTAGATACAGGAGTTGGAATTTAAACTTTCCCACACAATCTTTACTACAAAGCAGGCCAGAAATCTTTTTAGAAGGTAAGAACTCCATGGTAATTGTAAGTCAGAATATCTGGTCATACCAAACAAATTAATCCCAACCCAAGCTGAAAGCTAATTAGCATATTGAACCCATAGCAAGGTGAATTAAAAAAATTCTTGAGAAATACACAATCAACACTAATACACTGGTTAAATTCGGCGTAATGCATTTGCAAGTGCAAAGCGCAAAACTGATAAAATAAGCTTTATTTAAGCTGCAAGTCTCTATCTGTTTTGGTATTCATAGAATAACCAATGCCCTAACACTCATCTGTACTACAAAAGTTAATTGCTACTTTTACTTAATAAACAAGGAATTGACTTCAAAAAAAGAAATCAAATGGTACAATATTAGTAAACCTAGTCAATACCTTCTTATAAAAGAAACTGTTGAAAAAATGACACTTCAAGAACTTCTTTGCGTCTCTTCTTTCCCGTTCTTTCAGCAACTCCAGGTATAAGTTTATGACCTGTGAAAGACAGGCTATCAAAACATCTCACTTGCAATAAATTATAATGTACCAATTGTTCGAAAGGGCCAAAAAAAATTACCTCATCATTCAACCAGGCACCTGGCCTCAAGCACTGCAATATTTCCCTTGTGATTTCAATATTTGAACTTTCATGTGTAACTAACACCTCCCGCCTGCAATGAAGAATGGGAAAAAATTATTTGTAAATTTAATGTAGTACAGCAATGCAAAAACATTCACAAAATAAGTATAGCAAGAAATAGGTTGTGCTGTATGTCAACTAAATATTCTACTTCTATAACAATTAATGGCCATGTTTAAAAGCACATCACCTGTTGCGACCACCTAATGCATGGGAAACTTTCTCCTCGTCCTCCTCTGTTAGAGGAATAAAATGTTCACTAGTAACATCCTAAAAATCAATGATTCATAATTTCACGTCAGATAATTCAATAGAAGGATTACCATCTAAGGTAAAATTATAAACATCATTTTAACACAAATTTATGGACCCATAAACCAGGTGCAAGATTCTAGGACCACATAATTATTCAAGAGAAAAGTGAGGTAGCCATGCCCACTACAATTGAACCCACATCTATTGAGGAGACACCATCTAATGAAGTTGTGCCTATCACGGAGATGTTTTTGACTAATATGGGAGTTTCGTTTCTAAGGAATGAAAGAATACAATTTAAGGCCTCCAAAACCAAAGAAGATCTAAATTGGTCCAACTTATTTCATTTATTTGGCTGTGCTCATTGTGACAATTAATGTATAGTGGCTATAAAAACACCACCCACAAAGAAATGAGACAGTTTCTTTTTTGGATGAATGCCTTTTTTTATATTGTAAGTTTAGATTCTTTATTTATCTTTAGGAGTAGATGTTAATTTAGATAACCCTTTGCATACTGCATTAAAAGGTACCTACATAAAGATGTTGGCACATCTCAATTAAAATAAAGTGATACTGCACAAAGGTTACCATCCAGTCCAAAAGTATGAAAGATAAAGAGTTTGAAGAATGTGTTAATCAAGCAGCTCATAATTAAAACAGTATTAACCGCATTTAGAGCAAGCACACCAGCAATTGCATGAAATAACAAAAATTAAATACCAGAATAAATTTAAAATATTTTTACCTCTATTGCTCGCTTCGGTTCAATGAGCTTAAAATCAGAAAATTTCTTCTCAAACAAATTGACCTCAAAATCCAAAAAGCTCAACTTAGAATCCCGACTTCTCGACGTCTCAAGTAGGGACTTATAAGCTGGAGAAGCTGTAAACTTCTCCTCGGACGAATCATTGAACGGAACATGCTCCACGGAAGGATCCGCGACGACCTTCTCCGGCTTCTCTGGCGTTAGCAAGGTAGAATCAGAATCTACAAATCTGGAGGATTGACCCACTTGCGCATCCTTGCTCGACACCACAGATAAGCCCTCGTGCTTCTCGACCAGTTCCTTGTACTCCTCCACAGTCAACCCTTCACAACAATCATCCCTTGCAGGATAAGGCGTGTGTCTCACATACTTCACTTCTCCCTTTCCGGTCTCGTCTATCCAATTGAACTGATTCAACGCAGATTTCTCCCGCAAACGGCCGAATAAGCTGCCCATGTCCCTCTCACTGCCGCCTTCAAACGCCTTCAATGCCTTGGTCGCCGGCGTAGCCCGAGCAAACCTCCAATTACGTTGCGGGGCGTGGACAGGCCGGCGCAGCGGCGCCGGCGGAGGGAACCGTCGAATCCGATCGATTGAGACTTTGGAAAGGCAGGGAGAAACGGCCGATGAAGGTTCGGGAGGAGCAGGCGGCCCCGGTAAAGACGACAACCGAGCTCGCTTCGCCGGCGGAAGGTCGACGGCCGCGTCGTAGGGATAAGATCTGGCCGGGGAAAAGCTGGCGCTGCAAAATTCGGCGAAAAGCTTCCGATTTTCAGCCAGGGCGCCCATTATTCTCCACCCCCGGATGCTGTTCCCATCCAGCGCCCCTAATCCGTCACAACAACGAACCCTAGCTCCCTCCCCTCAAAACAGGAAACACGCCACCACCAAATGCCACAAGCTTGAAATTCGGATGAACAAAAACCCTAGAATTGGGAATGGCGAAGCACTAATTACTGCGAATTCCGGCGAGAACATGGGAGGAATCAACGAAGCCGGAGCACAAAAGAATAGCAAATCCCTAATTGCAGAAGATAGGGGGATCGTACCGGAGAAAGTGAAGATAAGAGCTGCTTGCGACAGACAAAGGCAGTCGGCGTCGGAAGCGTCGTAGAAAGGTGGGGTAAGGAACGTGATGACGCCGGAACAGCGGAGGCGGCGGCGGCGGGGACGGCAGCGGCGAGGGCTATGTGGGCTGGGCTGGGCTTGCAGGACAATTTATTACCTGGGCTGGGCCTAACTTTTCTACAAGAATTCATCCACCCGAGAACCTAATTTTTGAAATTAAAAATAGTACACCAACATTTTCTATCCACAATTTTACGCGTAATCGAGGGCCAACATCCTACATTCAATATGGAAGATTTTAACTAGCAAGATTGCTATATTCACCATCTAATTATGATTGATTAAATATTCTTAAAATTTTATTATAAAATAAACTAAAGTTTGGTTTTTGGGTTGTGGTTGGGTTATAATAGATTTTTTTTCTTTTTTTCTTTTTTTATTAATTACTATTTTTATTTATTTAGCTATTTATTATTATTTATTGTTAGGAAAAATTGGAGTGTAATTTTAACTAAATTAATAATATTAAAATTTCGATAAATATTTTTTAATATAGAATTTTTATTTAAATTAAATTTTTTACTTATTTTAATATATTATAATTAATTTTGATATTTATAAAAGTCAAATGGATGGCTATTTATTATTTTTATTTAAAATAATATTAATAACATTTTTAAATTAATTTTATATATTATTAGTAAGTTTAAATGTAATCCACGCATCCTGCTACTAGTTTTTAATAAAAGTTGAACCAAGATGGCCTATCAAAACCAACCCAAATAAAAGGGTGTTTATGACTATTAGAAATAATTACCATTAAATCATAATCAACAAATAAACTACTATTTAATCGTAAACCATTTATCATTCTACCATTTTGCCATTAATTTTATATGTATATTATTATTATTATTATTATTATATATATA
>JAVDBV010005047.1:0-11352 GCA_032619315.1 Piper longum | reverse complement strand
CCTTCCCCCGCCCCGCTCCCCGCCGCCCTCTCAAATCAGCCGATTCACGAACCGATTTTTAGCATGACAGATTTGCATGCTCTTTTGAAGCGGAATCTTTCCAATCTGATTTAAGTTTGCCAATTTCACTCGAAATCGACCAATTTTTGCAACCATGAGTAGATCATATGTATACACCAAACATTAGAAAAGCTTAGTGTCGTCAAATTTTGACACCGAAAAGTGGTATCGATTTGGTGACTAATTAAATTATCATCGAAATATTCTGTGACTATTTGGTGTTACAACATTTTGGTGATTATTCAATGAACAATTATTTTATCACTAAATATTTGTGACAAGTTGGTGAGGCCTTTGTCACTGAAATTTTCTTGATAAAATTTCAGTGACATAAGGCCTATTTTTCACTAGTGATTAATTTTATGGTATAATAATATGCAACGTAGAAAAATAATTCTATGATACAGCCATAGAGTCCTGGAACTGAAAGATAAAAATTAATTTAGGTATGCTAAATCATTTTAATTATGCAGGTAACTAAAGTGACGAAGAAACATGGGTTTGAGGAACTTCTAGACTTTGTTTTGCATGTTGGAGGACTTATGTGAAGATCACGCAAACTAATAGCCTGAAAAATATAAAATTTGGTTGTAAATAAGTTGTAAATGTGATGTGAACGAGGTGGAACACCTTTATGATGCTTCTCTATGAGAAATATATAGAATGTGAATGCTTTGTGTGAAACCCGTGAATCGAGTTAAAGTTTTATATTAGCGAACCAGTTGATTCAGCTGTTGGTTCGAGTCGAGTAAGTTTTATGGGACGTGTGCTGAGCCGAGGCTGGCCGTGTATTATGAGCAATAAGGGTCAAATGTACCCGAGCATATGATGATAATGTCAGAAAAATAATGAGAAATGAGTTATCAGTGTATATAACAATATGTAGTTATTTATTTATATATATTTGATTGTAGAATTAGTTTTAGGTTGAATAACACATTAGGATATGTTATATAGTAGTTTGGGTATATTATTAGTTATAAAATATGTCATTTTGATGTTATAGACTGTATTATATTTTATTGTATTTTTCCATATTTTTCTGAACTTTTTTTATAATTTATTCTTTTTGACTTGATCTGGAGTCTGGTTAATTTTTGCTCACGAGATTGCCACCCAAACCCTTCCCAACGCCTTACCTTCTCTCCCCAATTACTGCTCCAACGCTGCCTGGAATGCCACCCCAATGCCACCTCTGGCTGCCGCACCATTGCTAATCGACTCCGTTGGAGCTTTGCCGAGCATCCCCCCATCTCACTGGCCGCCACCGAGCCATCACGACTCACGGGAGCCACATGCTCGCACTGCACTCTTGATGCCATTTCGACATCGGCTGAGCCGGTCTGCCGTCAATGTGCTGTCGTCGCCTTCCCTTTGACCACAGACTCCCTTCACCCTTGTCATGCACCACCACCGAGATCGGCCAAGGGCTGATCGTGCAAGCCGTCCGACCCACAGTCGTCGCCAGCGACCATCGCCACCACCGCTTCCTTTACCACCATTGTCGTCATGTTGAGCTCGCAAAGCCAGTACTAACCCATAACCCGGATTTCCTCACCGGAAAAGCCACCGAAACCGCTAAAAATCACTAGAAAATTGGAATTGTTAGAATTCACTGAAGATTGTCGAAGTTTTGCCAGATTTTGCTAGCCAAACCTAATCGAACTTCTTTGCCAAGTGCCGAATTCAAGTCCTTAAACACACAAACCCTAGTCGTTACCGATCACTGACAACGTGAGCTATAATTAACTCCGACCTAATTATTAAAAGTTGATAATTATTAGCACAATTGTTAGGATTTGATTTATTGACATAATAAATTATTTTTATTATAAATAAAAATAAATTTATGTGATTTGAATGATATAAAATAAAATACTAATGAACTGATTATGTAAATTAGGTATGAATTATTATTTAATTGCACGGTAACTTAGAAAAATCATGATGTGGAATGATGTGAGTGTTTGATATAAGTATGTTAGTTAGGATGTATGAATGCATCATTTAGATAGTGGGTGCTAGCTTTTAGATTTAATGTATAAAAATATATATATATAGTAGAAGTTATCTACCTAGGCGCCTTGACACGATTGGAGCTTCTATTAGGTCTATTAGGACTCCCTTCTGGTTTGACCTTCTCACTCTATCGTGATTTGTTTTAACATGTAAGCGAATGTGTTGAGTAGTGGATTTATTATACCTCACTTCACATGGGTCATTTAGTCGTACGAATTTTTGGATTAATAATCCTTAAGGATGAGATCCTTCAAGTTTGTTTTAAAAAACTCAGACCTAGACCATGATGCCTTCGGGCCTACAATATTATAATCCCTTCTCAAACTTACGTATATATAGGTTTTCTCAATTTTTCAGCAAGCATTTGTATGGGCTAGTCAAAGCGGGCTCTGGATTGGTGAGCGGGTCATTTCATTCCATAGGGATCGTGACAACTCCACCTTTGAGTTCCTCAAACTCAGAGGAGTGTGGAAGATTATGGTTACTGCATTACAACAAATGTCTAGACTTGTGAATTCAAAAGGTACTGAAGGTGCCTGCCTGAGAGTACTCGACTTCTGTATTGAGGGGCATGAGTAATATAGAAGATGTAGATGGCTTTAGGATAACTGATTTTCCCATGAGAGGGACAATTTGAAAAATGTTGAGGCATCTGACCAGTTAGAATGGAACCCTATCAAACTGAAGCTGAAGGCTCCTGATTAGTGCCTTTATGAGAGATTATAATACAAAAGTATATGCTTGATTTTATTTAACATGAGAGTTAGCTTTCCTATACCAATTTAATTATTAGTTATTTCTAGACCAAGAACACTTGTTAGTGACATTTTCCTATTATATATGCCGGTAAGAATTTTGATGACTGAACACTCTTGGGATTGTGGAAGAACAGCAATGCAATTTGCACACATGTGCCTGCTGAGATGGAATGAAGAATGTGGTGTAACGAATTATTGTTAATGGTTAGGGATATATATATGTTAGAATGTTTTATTGAGGGATGTTGTGAGAAAATCATGAAAGGCTTTAAGTGTGTTTAGTTTTGTGAATATAACTAAATAGGCTGAACAATGGAGTCAATATTCGGCTTAGAAGATTGAAAATTATGATAATGGAAATGTTGTGAGAAAAATATCATTTTTTGCTATGTTTCCCATTTTTATTGTTATGTATACATATAAATTGTCGTTGATAGGAGACTATATCTGTTTTGTTTGAAAATTTTATTTTTCTAAATTTTAATGAGTTTGCTTGTTTTGAATATGAATGACATATCATATCATGTATATACAATAACATTAGAGTCTAAATATTTCATCCATGCATTGAATATTTACATCACCATTTTGATACGCCGATGGCAGATCCGGGCTTGACCGAATTAAGTAAATTAGCGAACGCTTCGGATTTTCGGTCCAGTTCACAGGTGAACCAAATTGGGGTATTACATTTTGATTTTATTTTTGTTAATTATGAAATTATACATATTTGTGAATTTTTTTTCCCACCTCCTAATTATAAGGAATATTCTGTTAAAATTTTCATATGATTTGAAATTTCTTTTGTAACTTGGATTCATTTAGGATTTTCTAATTACATGAGCTCAATCCTATATGTCAGTGCATGTTTTCAATATGAGTATGTGTATTTTTTATGCACATTAGATTTCCTCGAGCCTTCCATTTTTTTGACACTTTGAATGGTTAGTTCTGTCATATGAGTTGGCTTTTCATTTAAGTTGAATAATAGTATCAGTCTAGGATTTACTACTTTGATTTGATTCACGCAGCAAATCGAATTAAGATGTTATAAAATTAGTCACACATTTAATACATTATAAAATAAGATCTAATATATAAGTGATGATGTATTTATAAATCATTAACTTGATTAATCAATTTAAAAAAAATGACTAAGCCCATCAATTTGCACTTTGGTTCGCGTTGTGAACTGAATAAGGGTGTTGCAAGTTTAATACTCTTCTTAAAAAAATACATTATATACAACATTTGGAATTAATTATAAACATGATAAAATATGCTTACTACTAGCTAATCTCTTCTCTTCTTCTGATATATTAAACCCTTTTCTTTTTCAAAGCTAATATTAAATCCTTGAATACTATGCTTTCGCATATTAAAAAGAAAAAATTTAGCTCCTCTGGCTTGCGTCCCCGACTCCCCATTGGCGTTTCCATTAGGAGGAGCCAAAACAGGTTCTATTAAAGAACATATAATGAATCTCTTAAGATCAAGGTTCAATTCAAATGCATACGACATGACAAACAAAATACTGATAAAGACACGGCGGCTCACTATAGTCACTTCCTTTTTTTTTAAAGATAATTAAGTCATATTCTACTATTACTTTTTGAAAACCTTCCAATATTTTCAATCATAAAATACATCATTTTGATTAACAAGAGGACTGTCATTTCTCAAACTGGTGTCATGGTCAGTGAGACAATGCATAAGTCAACCCTTCAATTTTAAAATTTTTTGATAAATTTTCGTTTCGTTTCTCCTCGTCAACTCTTACATCTAATTAATTCTTACGATTTCCATTCCCCCATTAATAATTTTGGGCTACCATGCAGTACTCTTTTTTTCCCTTTTTTGAACACAAAGAAGCATATACAATTTATTGAGTGAATAACTATAAAATAAATGTTAATGTTTAGAATATGCAAACAACATCTAGATAAGATTCTTAGCATATATACATTTTATCTTTGCTAGGTAAATTAAAAATTGAGATTGATGTCTGATCAGTGATTCTAATGGTATATTAAATATTATCTATACAATTTTTTTAATTTGTTAGTTCTTTTAATTCTAATAATCATTATTCTAAGCAGATATCTTTGTCACTGTCAGTTCAATAAAGGAGGCTGACGATAAAATATACAGTTAATTAACAATCAAAATTTTGTTATTTTTAATCGCATAGATCATATTTTAGGATCACCCTTTGAATATTACGAACACATAGATAAGTACATTTATTTTTCTTCTAAATTCAACCGGACACAAAAAAAATGCCAAGAACATGCAATATCCTAGTTTAGGATCCAAATTGTAATACCGACTCTCCTTCTAAATGGATAATTAATTTTTATAAAAAATAAAATTTATTATTACTGTTTTATTAAAAAAAATTAAACTATTGTCCTGCATAATTTATTTTTATGTTATTTGTTTAAACTATCAGCAATTCTCAAATGTACCTCGGAAATTCCGGTGATCCTTGGCTCGAATATCATGTGATTAATATTGGAAGCAAATTTTATTAGTTTCATTTATAGCAAGAACTAAGGAGGATTAATAATCGATATTGGACAACTTTATTAGTTATAATTAACACAGCCTAATCACCTAGATGAGGAACTGAATTTATAAATTCAACCTTGTGTTATATTGGGCGGAGCAATCACATCAAGCTGGTAACTAATTGAACCCATTCTACCCAACACACAGTAAAATTTGCTGTCTTGTCATTTGTGTGATTATATATCTTGATTGTCAACCTTGATTAGCTCACCGCCGGTTAGAACTGTACTATTCAACGTGCTATTAGTTTCAACCATCAAAGAAGAAAGAACATTACTGATCACCTTCTTGAAATGAGAAGCAAAAACATGGACTTAGCTTTCTGGAAATACGGTAAGTACGGCCGCCGGCCCCTAATTTCAATGCCCATGCCACTAGAATCCGATGGGAAAAATTAAAACATAACAAAAACATTATATAGCAAGAACTGATAAAATCTAGAACATGACTTTTCATTTTAACAAATCTCCGAGTCGACTTTGAATAAACATCAATATAACACAATGTTTTCCTTTTAATTTAGTTAAAATAATATTTTAAAGCAATATAAATTATATATTTATTAATTTTAAGTGTTAAAAAGTCATATAGACTAATTTCATACAACTTTTATTTATTGAATTGAAAAAAATAGTATTAATAATGCTGAGTGTGATTCCACTAATCCATAGCCCAGATCATCTTTTACGTTTTTAAACTATGCAAACGATAGAAATAGAAGATCGATAACTTTCCATACATATTTTTTTGTTTATGATGTCTAAACTCATATTGCTCATTAATATATACATATATATAAGATGGCTACGTATAATATAGTTAATCATGTTTTAGTTGAAACTATATAGATTAACTTGTAACTTATTATATGTATGACATGAACATGGCTGGACTATATTCATTCCATGCAGTCTACGTACGTCTTTAAAGGGCGAGTTGGATAATTAGTCTTTACCGTATATTTTTTTATCAGCTGTTTGGACTTGTCAAATAAAGAAGTTTGGGAGATGAAGATGTGACCGATGTAGAAACATGACAAAGAGCCAAAAACAAAGTATAGAAAGTAAACTGTCATGAGGATGCATTTCTTTTGAAACAGCAGCAAAGTTGTATTATTGACAGCCAAATATTGTTTGTTTGTTTGTTGCTTCCTGTTTATGCTAAATTGAGAGAAATAGGAGTCCAGACCTCTGTTCTGTTATCATTTAATTTTCTTCCACGCCATTTTCGAGCTAGAAGAAATTTTAGTCTCCTTTGAGAAATTATTTGCTAGCTAGCAACATCGTTAGTTTTTGCCGCCGGCGCCAAAATGTTAAATTCCTACTTCTTTCTCCTTTTAAGGATCATGATATTGAAATATACAAAAGAAAAACACCAATTTTTATTTTTGGAAATTTTTATATCATCTACATGACTACATATTACAAATTAACAACTTCTTTTTATCGTATATTAACTGGGGTTGATCATATGAGTTATAAATAAAAGCTGATGACGAATACAATTCTTAAATTAATGTCTTGTGATGATGTGATGATTAGCCTAGCAGGAATTATATTGCATATTCTCAACTATGAATATTAAATAACTATGGTCATATATATTGGAAATTTGGAATAAGGGATAGAATAGAAGATCACATACAAGGCCATGGAAGAATATTAATGTTTTGTCATAAATTGTTACTTAAATATTTTATACATTTTCTTCTTCTTTTTTTCGTGCGAATCAAGCTTTACCTAAAAGAAAATCAAAAGATAATACAAAGACATAACAGATACATTATGGAAGCTATATTTCATGTATATGTGGCTGCGTCGTCGTGAATAATTAATAAAAAAAATATCATACATCACATATATAAGCTGATATAGAAAATATATTATGATAAACCTGATTAAAAGAGAAGTTTCAATTGATAAGATAGCTGCATATGTAGGTTGATTGAATATATGACACGCACAAAATAATAATATATTAGATGCTTCAATTACAAGTGATTATGAGCTAGTGAAAGGTGCACCTTATATTGTCAAGGAAAAATCAGAACGGTGTTCAAATATCATCCATTAGTTTATTAGTCCTCGCTGAAGACATGGTTGATATATATCCTTGTCCAAACATATAATTGTGTTGCCTTCAACCATTCATTGCAGACCATGTGTCTGGAGATCACAGGTATATATATAATATAACTATTAGTGAAGTGGATCAATATATAATATTTTGAATACATGATTTGCTTACTAATTCGTATGTCCTATGGCCCTGGATAGGAGATATGAATTGGACAAGATCATGGTAAATGCTTAATTTAATGTATCCATGGTGATTATTTTTGAAATGCGATATATCACGAGTTTGACAATTAGTCTATTACTTCAAGGAACACTAACATTGTGTTTACACAATTCAAGTATTTTATACAAATTTGCAACAAGAGATTAATTTGTAATTTGTTGGATAATCTTTCTACTTCTAATAGTTCTTATTTTCTTGAGTGGCTTAGAGCATAACTAAGCTTGCACGCTTGTTATTATGTATATATATGTCTATAATTATATATACACAATACAAGATCTCGTGCGTGTTTGAGAAGCAAATTGAATTGACAACTTGGCATAATATACCCATGTAATCTTTTGCCTACAAAATAATTAATTAAGCTAGTTTTAGCCTTGATTAATATATATTCAGATCGTCGCATCGACATTTCCTACGGCCTATTTCAGATCAATGATAAGAGAGAAGATTACTCAAAGAGCATTAATGAAGGATTGTTCAACCTACAATATTATTCATATTAAGTGTTGATTGATTCGTGACTGGCTCAATTTAATATGTTCAAGCATGAGACAACTATGTACTCTAATTTTAAAACTCTTTTTTGACCCAAAAAACTCTCCAAGTCGAATCCATTCTATAGCTTATCAAGCCGATGGATGACTCTATATTGACTGATTTTATAATTGACCATTCGAGTGAAGTTATAAAAATTAATAAAATATACTATTTTTAATTAAATTGGCTGAATCAGCATTTTTAAACAATATAAATTATATGTTTATTAATTTCAAGTGTCAAATGATCATTATATACTAATTTCATATAACTAACTGCAAGTCAACTCCATTTCATGACACGTCTGTGAGTTGAAAGTTAGGTACAAAAATAATTAATTTGTTCCTCTTATTAGAAGGTATGGAATGTCAATCTAGGGATTTTATAAGTTATAATTATAGTTTTCACTTTTTTTTGACAATATTATAGAACTAGCATTCACAAAATCTGCAAGCTACGTAAAAAATCTCTATATTATACTACAAGTAAAGCATGTCCACCCTTTTTCAATTAGTTCCCAATTAATTTTGGCATTCATTCAAGTAAAAAGTGCAAAAGACTTTATTGTTTTTTTAATCATAATTTATATTTTAAGATCTTTCAAGATTACTTTCACATTTAATAATTTATTAAGGTAATATCCAATATAATAGTATCATGAATTTTCAACTTGAGTTAACTATTTTAAAGTGAAGATTTAAGTTTATTAGTTTACACATTCGACCGGTTCATTGCATGTGATATCAAAGTCGAACCAGATTCGCATTCGAATATTTCAACATATAAAAATAATTATATGATTCAGCAAAGCAAGAAATTAATCATACTAACATATTGTGGAGCTACTGTCCTCTCAAGGAATGTCTACTTTGAAAATTATTCTTCAATGAAAATAATCATGTACTAAAAAATAAAACAAGCCCGATTATTGTGACGAAGATCTCGTCATACGATTGGGATCGAATAATAATACCACATATAATAAGTTCATACAGGTAAAAGTATATCATATGTATACAATAAACGTTAGAAAAGCTTAGCACTATATTACTAGAAACTAAACAAAAATAAACAATATATCTTTCAATTGAAAAATATGACAGTTCTGCTCTCACTATAATCTTCGAGTTCTATCATTCAGATCATAAATAATCGCACAACAGAATTTTTCATCCTTCTATATATGCCCTTTTTGCTTCCTTTAATTCTGGTACAACAGTGGTATAAATCGTTCAGACATTCTCTACACCAAATATTAATAATCTTTAAACTTAATACGCAATACAAAACCAAACTATTCATCGATTATTCATTTACTTAACTAATAACCAAATACAAGTACAGATTATTTACCATTACTATAAAAATCAACACCATTGGGCGAGTATGCATCTAGTTTCTTATGTATATATTTACAGCAATTTTACTAAACATTAACAAAAAGGATTAAGATTTGAGCCGGTTATACAATACATGGGCTGTGCATGGAGGGAACATATGCCATAAACGGGTTGGGCCCTTCTTGAAATAATCCAGGAGTCCTCACCATTTTGGTTGTAGGGGAACAACTACAGACATATTCTTAGAGAGCCCAAACAAAAACAATCGTCAAAGTGACTTGCAGCAAGCTTTATGTACATGGTATAGTATTTCATCTACTTGGCACTTCGACATGTATAAAATTGAGCATATCTTCGCTCAATATATATAATAGAATACAGAAATACACATAATGCTTGAATATGTCGTCTTGATAATAATAACGAGACTTGTATGTGTGTATATGCTTTGTCTCACGAATTCGAGGGAATATCAATGTTGGGTTGTCCCTCTTTCATAAATATAAACTAATTATATTTTGGATAAAAACTAAGATTTGATAGATTTGATTAGTATGAAATAAATAAAAATAGCGTCAAACGCTTTTCTTTCTTTAGTTTTGAAGAAAAAATATCACTTGGGAAGAAAAAAAAATTATGAATTTAAGAAAGGTAAATGTTTTTTTGAAATTTATTTGAAATTATTAATAGTAATTTTGTCAAGTTTTTTATAAATAATATTTTTTATTTTTTATTTTTATTTTTTGTGATTAATATAAATTATATAAAAATTATAATAAATTGATATTAAGGAGTTTTTTTCGTGTATATATTTATCTGTATAAAATTGTGATATAGTAAATTTGATTCGACTATCTGCCTCATAATTTTTTAAAAATTTTAGAGTTTTTACATAAAATTAATTTGTTCATTTTGAAAAAAAAATTTGTCTGTATCTATTATAATTAGTATTTTTTATTAATTATGTGTTCAATTAAAAATTTAGATATTTTATTAATCCCAACCATCAACGTTTCGGCAGCCTTCTGTTGTGAGGATTGATTAAATAATATTGTGACCGACGAGGATCTACAACTAGATTGCTCAATCTCTGCCACACGACTTAAGTCGCCCTAGATCATAATTAGTCAGTATTATTAATTTGATTCACTAGCATCCAAACATCTTATACATAAGACCTGCACTCAACGTCAACTAGGTAAAAACTACCGTAAATTGGGGCTAGTTTTTATTTTTACTTTTTTAAAAATAAGAGTAGATATATGTTATTTAGTTATTATTGGATTCAAAGCTATAAACCACCAACAGGGGAAATCATTTTTTTTTCATCAAAATAAGTCAACATATAGGAAATGCACACACCCTCCTCATGTTTTTATTATCACGAGTTGGCCGACATAGTTTTGCCTAATATCTAGGAAACACACACCCTATGTATTTATGTCTCTATTATTTATTATTTTTCGATGATAGTGCATATCCAAATAAATGACCGCCGATACGAGCACAATAAGGTGATCATTCTACATTAATATCTGGCCCATCGAGATGGAGCAAATATTTAACGCTTGCATGTGCCAATGGTCAATCAATTCTTTGTTTATACGTACATATAAACATATATACATAATATATATATATATATATATAGAAATATGCTGCTATACACTGCGTGAAAACACAGCATACAGCAGCATTTTTAATCGTCGAGGCTGGATCGTGATCTAGTGGCGGTGATTAAATTCACCCCCCCCCCCCCGGTC
>JAVDBV010005043.1:0-10172 GCA_032619315.1 Piper longum | reverse complement strand
TCGAGTTTGAATACACTTAAACTGTTTAATTTTAAAGATCTCAAAATTAGCTCGTTTGGGAGCTTGAAACCAGTTTGTTTATTGCCTTTATTTATATTTAGACAGATTTTATTCAGCCTTCATCCTGAAAAAAAATTAATAGATATTATTCATTGTGAGGATATGAGATTAAATAAAAATAAATAAATTTTATAATAGTGAAAATATATTTTAGTATTATTTTCAATGAATAAAGTTTATGGTATATTCTAATAACTATAAAAGCCATAGCAAGTTAACAACTAACAAAAGTAGAAATTACTACATTTTCTCATTAGTAATACATTTTGAAAAGCTTGGAATTAGTTGAAATAAATGATCACACATAGCACTCAAGCACTGTTGTTAGAAAATAAATTGATAACTTCTTCATTTTTGAAATCAAATTAATATACATATCAAGGTACTAGCAATTTTCATCAGTAACACAAACTAAAAAGCTTGCAATTAGTTGAAATTGAAGGTCACTACTTATCTTGCAAAGTAAAAAATGATGCCAACATCTTCAGCATAATCGAGTTAATACACATAAAGCTACTTCAATTTTTCATCGGTAACACAAAGAAAAAAGCTTGCTATCATTGAAAGGTCACACTACACAGCACCCAAGAACAAAATTTTCCAATGAAAATAGCTAACATCTTATCTTAGACAATTAAACAAATTAATATGAAACTATTACAATTCGTCATCAGCAACACGAATGAAAAACACCCAATCCACTTTTACATAGATCATACAGTCTTGCCCTATAAACAGAAATAATTCAATAAGTCAAACAATACAGAACAGGACATACCAACAAACCAAAGAGAAGAATCTCACCTTGGGTAGCCTGAACAATCAAACTAACACATGAAATTCCAACAATTTCGTATCCGCATCACAACGTAGATATTACATCCAATAAGCTTTTACCCAAATCATCTAGTTCCTCATATAATACAAATTCAGTGAAGTTTTTCTTTACACACACACACACACATATATATATATATATATATACATATATAGATAGAAACATGACATACCAACAAACCAAAGAGAACAAACTCTCACCGTGTGGGTTGATAGATGACCTTGTCTAAATTAAAATTCAGTTTCTCATGTAAACGCAACACATACCAAATAACAAAGCACGCACAGGGCAAGAAGCTCACCTTGGGGAGCTTCAACAAGCTGGGCTCCTGATAGAAGAGGCATGGGTGCAGGTGGCAGTTGGCAGAAACCATGAGACACAACTGGGCCACCATTATGTTCTCAGACTTTAGAGCAGACCCTTGTGAGCACAAAAGGAAATCGAAGAGAGAGACATGGTGGGGATTGAGAGAATGTGGGTGGTGAGGAAGAAGGAAGAGGATGAGGTTGGTCTTTAGTATATAATAAACAGGCCGGGAGGAAGATTTTCACTTCGGGAATGTCGGGGAGCCCAGACTGCAGTTCAGGCGGAGGAGGACATTGATAGGTCGGAGAAGGTGGTTGAAGATGAAGGCTCTGGTTAGCCACACTGGCGGCAGCCAAAAGAAGAAGACGGTCAGGAGAGGAAGAGTTGCACTTCATAAACACCGGGGATGTCAGGCCACGATCCCGGCAGAGGAGGACGACGATGGGTCGTGGAAAGTGGTCAGAGATAAGGCTCCGGTCGGCACAACAGTGGCAATGGTGCATGGCGGCCATGGCGAGGTGGTGGCTAGAAGAAGAGGGCACTTAGGAGAGGAAATGGAAGAGGCATTTTCGGTTGGAGAGAAAATGCATGTAAGGATAGTTTAGTAAATAAAATTTTACACTCTTTCGAATCGAGTCAATAATAATAAAATAAATTTTAAAAATACTAAATACAATATAATAAAATCTAATAAAATGATATACAATTAAATTAAATAAAGCAAATTTAAAATTCTTGATATTTAAAAAAAACACAATCTTTTGTGTTTGATTTCTATTATATATTATATTATATATATATATATATATATATATATATATTTGTTTAGTATTTTTTTTTGGTGTTTTCTTTTTTTTTTGTCATATAATTATTTTTCATATCATGTTATTATTAAACATGGAAGAAATTTTTAATATAAGTGTGCATCCTCCATTAACAATTTTTTTTCCATAAAATTATGTGATATTTTTTTTATAAATAACTATTAACTAGATAATCTGATAAGACATATAAGCACCTTTTGGAAGCATAAAGGAAAGAGACGACAGGATATTGGAGGCCGAGAAGAATTCGAATAAGTATATTTTAATATAAAATTATATCCCCTTGTAATATTTTTAAATATATTTAAAGTAGATAAATGATATTTTGTATATTATTTTATTATATTATTGAGTTGTGTTCGAGTCAAGGTATAAGTCAATTTCGAGTCGAGTTGGAGTTATTATCGAGTTGAGTTGAGTCAAGTCGAATACGATTCGAGTTTGAGTTGAGTTCGAGATAGAGCATTTAAATATTGAATTTCGAGTCGAGTCGAATCGAACACTAAATGGTCACGAGGTGGCTCGCTGAATTAGCAGCCCTATAACTAACTATAATATGATCCACAAATAGCATGCATTATATTACAAAACATCAACCAATTAAGTGGATCTCTAGTGATATGTAATCGAGAATGATATTAGAGTTTATTTGCCACTATAACACTGGCCACCTATGGTGATTAATGGGTTAAAATTACATATTTAACCTGTCTCAATGGAAGAAGCAATTTCACTATTCTAAAGTTCTTATATGTATAATGTGGCATAACATGGACCAATCATAAATCGTGCTACAGCAGATTTAACAATTCCTACAACGAAAACATTTTAAATTTTACCTGCTTCGAGGGGGGGGGAAAAATGTATTTACATACGGCACGGTTTATGCATTGCATTAAATACAGCCCCATAAGCCACGGGCCCATTGCCCCACCCTGACTTCTCATTTTTATAAGCTGATAATAATTGAATATAATCACCTAAAACCTGTTTTATTAACCAAATAAAATAGATGGAAAAAAATTTCTAGAGAATGGATATAAGATAACTCAATCTGCAATTTTAAAGTTTACTTCAACATGAAAATATTTACATGGCAAGAAAAAAGTACAATTTTTTTATATACTTCAATATGAAAATATTTACATGGCAGAAAAAAGAAAAAATATCGTGAGTACTTGGCTAGCGAGAAAACAGATGGATTGGATTTATCTCTTCGTTGCTTTATTTCGTTGAATTAAAAACAGAGATATTCCCTTTCTCCCCGGAAAAAAACAGTCTTATTCTCTTTGTAGGACAAGCTCCCATCCGGAGAGTGGAAACCCGACGGGAAAGAAGCGGAAGCCGTGTAAGACGAATCATGTTCCACTCTCCATCTGGAGAAACCCGTTGTATGGAGTGTGGTCCTTACAAGATTACTAGAACCGTTCTATTGCGCGCGAATTGGGAAGTTGCAATACTGATCTTGATTGAACGAACTTTGTAAAATAAACTTAACAACTTGCTATATAACAAAGGAATTCATTCAAAAAATAATTATCGGCCTGTGCAAAAAACGGAAACGAATAACAATCTGCATCCTTTCACGATAATTAGTAGTCTTATTGCTAAAGAAGGATGTCTTTTTTTTTTTTGGAGTGCAACGTTTGTTAAAGAAGGATGTGGCATGGAGAGAGCTCAACGGCGTTTTGTTTCTATATTTTTTTCCTAATTGATACCATAATATTAATCAACATGGACTATTGAAATGAGGAATGTAAAAGCTACCGTCCCAAGCAGGCCCAATTTAGTCATGACTTGATGCTCAAGAGGGAAGGCAAAAGACAACAGCATGCATTCACTTCATGAAAACGAGAATCTTGGAAACATCCAACATGCTCTGTAAGTTTTTCTTAGAGGTGGCCGCGGCATCCACTTGAGTAAGTAGTCAATGACACTATTTCATGATGCATCAGCCAAGCACAAAAAGGAAGAAAGGAACAACAATGCATGCGGATAGGAATAAGAAATAGTTTAACATTAGAAGCCTCGTGATGACTAACCTTCCAGCAAAATCTGTATGTCGCTCAGCTATCCTTAAAATTCAAAAGCGTTATTTGCATCAGGAAATTGGTAAGTTCACTGCGGCAAAAAGAGAACCTGAGCAATGCCACCACTAATCTTCAACTTCACTCAGGAGCTCAACAAGCTCACCCTTTTTCGACCTTGAGTATTTGAGTATCCTTTGACACTCTTTGATTTTGCAATTGCCCTTAATTCCGAAAGCTTTAATGCACTAATGTCTGTAGTCAGAGGTGAGAATGATGCACCATTTTCTGTTCTCCCTTCTGCATCATCAACATCAAAAACTTCAGAATGCGTCTCCTCAAATTCAAATTCCAAATCCTTGGTTTCGTTCTTCCCGTTCATTTCTAATATCTCTGTCCTCACGGTACTGAAGCCATTGTCTTCCATCTTGTCCTTGTGTTCAACAAGGGAGGTGGGTGCTGTGAAGTCCACGGCAGAATAGATTGGTTGAAATTTCACTCTGGGAACTGGTGACTTGCATCTAAAATTTGATGCAGGTCGGCCAGAGTAAGCACGTTTTGGCGCCTTTTCTCTTGAAATGGAAGCAGTATCAAAGAAATTTGGGTTATGCTCTTCATGGTTGTGGGTTTTCTGTTCAGACTGATGCTGATTAAGATCCTTATTAACATCTTTTTGTGTCTCCTGCTGGACCGAGTGCTTCCTGAGGAGCTTGAGCTGGGAATCAACAGTTCCTCGCTCTCCATGACTTTGTGCAGATTCAATCTTCTTTTCTTCTTTGATGGCAGCCCTTTCCCGAAGTTGAGCTTGGATCTTCCTGAAGAGTTGAACAATCTCTTTTTCCATTGGCCTGGACCTAGCTGTAGCCTGTACTCTAGGGTTCCCAGAGAGAGAGAGAGAGTAGTGGCCCATTCCTGGATGACAAAAGCTCTGATTCATCAGGGTTGTTATCAGGGTTATCATCTTGCTTGTTTTTGCTTCGGGAGAAGCACTGCCCAGCTTTGCCCTGCCTAGAGAAATCAAGGTTTCTTCTATGTCCAGGTGATCCAGCAGCACACGTAAACATCGTCATCTTTGTGGACCAATAATCAACAGCTTTTCTACCACAAACACCAATGAGCTGGCTACAACATTTGGTGCTACATATGCCGGAATACCATGAAAAAGATGTTCTTCCCAAAACTACCGAGCAAGGGAAACATTTTCGATAAGGCAACCCATGACCTAATAAACAAATAGAAACACTCAACAACCAAGCTATTCATTCACTCAATGGCAAGCAGGAAAAAATGAACAACTCGACTATTTCCTTTCTAGCTACAGGCTACTAAGCAGAGTAATTGATATACAAACTCCTCATTTTTCTTTTATTAAGTAGTTCCTATGCCCAAAATTAAAAAATCACCAAATCTTAAACCCTAAAATAACTCAACTCAAAAAGGCCAACTAATCTCACCTTGAGACGCAGTCTTCTTAGCCTCGAAGACAACTCCACGACGGACGGCACGGCCAGACCTGCCAATCAGCGCAGCAGGAGACGACGGAAGAGCAACCTTGCGGAAGCCGCAGACACTCCGCAGCCCAATTCGAAGGCCGCTCGGCCCCAACGAGTTCATAGTCTGGCGGACTGAGGCGGCACCGCCGGCGGAGACGGCCGCACGGGTGGCGGCAAGGGAGTCGAGAACGGCGGCCATGGGTATGGGGGTTGGGTTGGGCGTGGATAAAAACCCACTGGCCTTGACCTCTCCTCCCCGGCCCATGTCCACATGATAGCACTAACCGCAAGACTCCGCCCCAAGCCCCCAACCGCCCCCCCCCTCCAGGCCGAAGGTATACTGTATACAATATATACAAAAACTAAAAACATACAAAGCGGTTCACCCATATACCTATACAAATGTCGACGAGCCGGCGCTGCTATAAACTATGAGCCATCATATGATATTACAACGATCGTGGAGTCCAACAGACCACCGGTTCGTGTTGTTTACAGACTAGTTTAAGCCGATCAAGAAAAGGTAATATTTGCCTATCAAGCTTCACATCCATATCAGTTATAGCTTTCACCAAAGAATCACAGTCCATTACTAAATTGTAGGCTGGAGATGATGGGAAATGACATATTGAACAGCCATAACCATACATTCAAATTTAGCAATTTGGGCAGGCAGACGGTTCCTTTATTCTGCCCCAACATGGATGATTGATCTAGATTCATTTTGGACTGCAAAAGCCCCACTTGAAGCTACTGACTTTGCACTAAAGCTCCCATCTATCATGATCTTATATTTAGGCTGAAAGTAGGAAGATGCAGGTCTCAAATGAGCTGGAAGACTATGTTTCTTCAACCAATAACTATTTTCCATAGCCCCATATAAGACGTGTACATAACACTGCCTGTTTTGATAGAGTCAATGAATTCAGTTCATGAGATCTGCCTGCTGTGAAAACACGTCTCATTTCTTAACGTCCAAAGAGGCTCCAAAAATATCATGCACGTAAGTAGAAAAAAAGGATGAAAAACTGCATGCCTGCTTTCCCAATTAAATAATTGGCCTATAAATGCCATCAAGATGCGACTGCCCAGCCATACACCCTTATCTCAAACAGCGCATACCAAACAGATTTAGTAAAACTGCACTCCTTAAAAATATGAAGCAGAGTTTCATTTTCATTACCACAAAACCAGCAATTATTAGTCAGCCAAATATGATGCGCCTGCAAAACTTCCCTTGTTGGAAGCATATTCCAAACCATTCTCCACCCAAATAATAGAAGACGAGGTGGTAATTTTACTTTACACCTCGCAACCCAATAAAGTTCACTCTGTTGGAAAGTAGAAGCACCAGATGTTGTAGTGTACCATGATATAAACTTGCTGATAGAAAACATGCCACCCGTCCAAATACAGCGATCAATATGTTGAGAGTTGGAAGGGGGAATGTTACATTCCTCAGGTTTAGGAAGCAATCCAGAGCTTGTGTTGGCAGCATCTCGATGGGCATTCATCATTTCAGCACTCAATTGCAAGTTCAGACCAGAAGGATAGATGGGAAAGAGGACGAATTAGCAGAAAACAGAGGAAAGAACAGAGGGGTGGAAGAGATTAGAGCAGGGAATTCGGAACAGAGGAAGGAGAGAAATGTAGAAAGTTTCAGAAGAGAAGTATGGGAAGGATGTAATATTTCATTTCTTGCATTCCTCTCTGTACAATCCCTTTTTGTATCTTGATTACCATTCCAACAAATCTCTCTTTCACTCGTTCAAATTCAAACAATTACAATCATTTCAAAATTCAAAATTACAACGGCTTTTCGAAAAAACTCCAACAGCTTTTCCCGCCAACTTCAACCGACCGTTAATTGCAGCTCAATTCATCATGTTTACAACAGGGAATCTACAAAATGAGTGAGGCATATCGTGGTATAAACCATTGTTCTACAAGATTTCGATTCCATAAATTGTCATTAGCCATGAGTGCACTCACTGTAAGATGCGCGTTATAAGCTACCTCATGCTTCAAAATAGGAATATTTCCGGGAACACTTGGAAGCCATAGGTCGAAACCCGAACGGATGCTCTGACCATTGCCTGCAATCACAAAATATTATTTTTCAAGGTGTGACCACCACACTCAATACCGCACCATGCTTCTGAACTAGGTTTCCAAGTAAGTTCACCACCTTTTATTTTTGTATATTTCGCTACCATCACTTGAGATGATAAGGAATCAGGATTGGATACCATTCTCCAACCAAGCTTTGTCAGGAACGCCTCATTCATGTGGAGAAGGGAACGAATGCCAAGGCCTCCCCAACAAAGCTCCTTCAAACAGTTATTTAATCTCGAGGACCCCGCATTCCGGCAATCGCAAGTGACACTCGTTCTTTCCATTCCAAGCAAAAATCTATCTGTGTTTCAAAATCGGCCTGTCTGATAGCCTTCACGTTGTGGATTCTTTCGAAGCAGAGATCAAAGAAGGATGTGGTTGCCAGATTCAAAGATGAGGAGAAAGAAATTAGTCCAGATGCCTGCGGTGGCATTCAAGGTAACAATACCATCACTAGTGATGGAAACAGGCCACAACTAACAAGCTATAAAGCAGCATCTGCGCAGCCTCCACATGGAAGCCACAAGTTGTTGGAAAACAACAAAGAAAAATAATTTAAGAAATTTTTTTTACTTCAAAAAAATTTGACAACAATTTTACGTAGTTTTTTAATTTATTAACTAAAAAATAATGTAAATGACTCTGATTCAAGCTTGGATTAAACTCTGAATCAATTCCATTTCATAACACGTCGAATTGAATCTTAATATCGAATTTTTAAAGTGTGCTAATTTCCATCCTTTGGCTTTAACAAGGAGCAAGAGGCTTGGACCCCCTCAATTCATCCGCTATTGCATCATTACTGATAGATGATGGGCAAAACCTTGCCTGATCATATTAAAAAAAACAAAAATAATTAAAATGGAAGACAACCTGATGCATTTCATGATATTTTTTGTTAAGTTTCGATTTATTTATAATTTATTTGTATTAATTTAGGAGTTTATTAGTTATTATCAATAAAAAAATAAATTATTATAATTTTAGTGTAAAAATTACCGATTAATATTGTTCTAGCAAGTTTGAAAAGACACAAGATGATCTGGAACAAACTTGGGCATCAAAAGCGGAAGTTGGTGTCCGAGCGCTCAAGCTTTCTTCATTAACGTGCTCGATCACAAACCTTTTTGTTAGAAAAAAAATGCAAGTAAACAAGTTTTCTAGTGGAGAGCATAGCACTAGGAGTGCTCTGTTCTATGGTGCTTGAGCGCCGATGGTGGGAATTATTTTTTTTAGAGATTTTTGTAGGTTCCATTTGGATATTTTTGTGGATCATTTATAAACATGATTAGGAGGAAGGAACTTTTGATGGCACAAAAGAGCAAATAAGATTTTTTGCAAATGAGTTTTTCTTTACTCTAATTGTTTTTTTTTGTAATCAAATAATTATTGTCGTGGATTATCTATTTTATTATATTCTTAATGCTATCAATGTATTGACTATTTATTGTTAAATCTAGAGATTTAATTTTTTCTCGAGATATAGAGATTGAATTTCTTACCATTTATTGTTAGATCTAAAGATTTAATTTTTTTTTCGAAATAGAGAGATTGAATTTATCATTTAAAGAATAGCCTTTGTTCATCGTTGCTGAGTGATTTACATATGAGATAAAGATATATCCATATGTCTTGGATAACTAACAAAAACTATGATTAAAATATTATTTTATATGTATAATTTTATAGAGATATAAAAATTGGGTACAAATAATGAATTTATGATTGATTGAGAGATTTTAATGAATATTTATTTTCCTTGGTTAATGGTTCATGTTGGCAATTCATAGATAAAAATTATGAATTTAATCATTTAGAGCACTAAGTGATATTAAAAATCATAGGTTTGTCATTTTGAAATCATTATTTATTTTAACTATTACATGTTAGTTTAGTTTTAGTTTTAATTCTTAATTTAATTGAACTATAAAATCATTTTCATTTAAGTATAATTAATTAAATTAGTTTTACAAATTTAAATTTTATAATGTAAATTTCTTGTAAAACGATAATTTTTATCACTTTTTTTATTTGATTCGGCATGTATACTTACGTTATAATTTTCACATCATTGCCTCAACAGAATGCTTATCATCATATAATTATCCTAGCCCCATGGTTAGATTTGGCTAACCAACCTTTTCGCCAGCCATGTGGTAACCAAATATTTTAAATTTTTTTAAAAAAATCAGTGGCTATACAATCCTGCTATCCTTGACGTTGCCAACTATTTTAAATTTTTTTTAAAAATGTTTAGCCATTAGTGGCGGCCAATGGTAAGGGCATCGAGATTCGGCTTCCTTAAGGCCAGATCTAGCCTATGATGGCTAACCCATGGAACCCAACAACCTCCGCAAGAGCTTAGCGGCCATCAGTCAAGTCTAGGTTATTTAAAAAAAAAAATTCAATGGCAAGATAGTTTTGATACTATAATTTAAATTCCCATTTGTTTTTTGTAATTATACCTTAATTTCCCAATATTTGGTAATATCAACAAATCCTCTCACCA
>JAVDBV010005041.1:0-10108 GCA_032619315.1 Piper longum | reverse complement strand
TGTGCCAGCTGAGCGACCGCACGGTGAGGTCGAAGATACAGGTTTTGGAGGAGTTCGGTTGGTCGGTGTCGGATGTTGATACCCTTTTGAAAAGTCAGCCGCAGTGTTTGATGATATCCGATGAGAAGCTCAGGAAGGGGCTTGGGTTTTTGATGACTACGGCTGGGCTTGATCCCTCCTGCATTGCCAAGCATGGGCCTTTGTTGATGATGAGTCTGGATAAGAGAATTTCGCCTCGGTATAATGTTATCTCCAAGTTGAAATCCATGAACTTGGTGGACGAGAAAGTGAGCTTATACGGTGCTCTCCTCATTTCTAACCCTTCTTTTCTGGAAAAGTTTGTCATCAAGTACCGGGATGAGGCGCCTTGTGTCATTCAAGCTTATATGAATGCGGTTGGCAGTCCCTCGAAGTAGTAGTAGCTTCGATCGGATGACGAGAATTTTTTTTTGGGTCTGTTCTCTAGAGAACACAGGGCTAAGTAGATCATTCAATTTGTTTGGCAGGATTTTTGAGGTGAAGTGTTTGAATCTCTACTTTTGAGTAATTTGATGGCAGTGATGGTTGGCAGTGATGGTAAAGGTGGAATATAATGGTAAAGAGTTCTTGCCGTACAAGACATGAGTTTGCTCTGTTTGGTGAGTTCCTCTTTCAGTGGTGCTTGATATGGCCTGCACACATTGCCTCCAATTCTGCATTATGCGATGGGAAAAGAAGAATGACCTAGTGATTCAACCTATGGCTACAGGGGATTTAGTTCTTCACCTTTTGCTTGACGGACGTAGATAAGCCAATCCAGTTTTTAACTTCAAGGACAGCATTCTTTGCGAGGATATAAGCTTCTACAAATTTTGTCCAAGGTGTATCACAATGTATTTGCTGTTCTTTCAGCAAAGTATCTGCTGCCTGCTTCAACTGAGAATGGCCCTTTTCTTTTGGCGTAGTCTGCTTTGCAGGTATGGCATTTCAGCAAATGGATGTTTTCGGATGAGCTCTTTCATGACAAAGTTTGATGCCTGTAAATTGAGGAAATTTTTTACCAACGCAGGGATTATTTTAAGCTTAATCGTTAAAGGGTTTTCTTATATCTTGGTATAACCGTTTTTATAACCATGAAACAATAATCCGGTTCTGAAAATTGATCCCTACGGTTAAAGGTTTTCTCATGTCTCGGTATAATTATTTTAAGCTTAATCATTAAGGGTTTCAGTGATTCGATCCCTACGGTTAGCATGCATTGAAATTGCCAACATTAACCCCAATTATGAACTTGATTCATCTAAACAAAACAAATTACAAAGAATGCATTAGCGATGCCCGCTGGTCTTTGCCCTTTAAACCCTCTTCACCAAGATCTTAATGAACAATCCTCTATGCGTTTCATGTCACTTTATCACTGGCGTTTGTTGGAACAGGGCAGAGTTTGTGTAGTTTCTGCCCTTCCTTCAGTGCCAGTGCTGAATGAACAACGTTAGCAGGGATGTTGCTTTGGAGGATAAAAATATTAGTAAGAATATTACAATCAACTAAGGGTGGGCCAAGGTTAACCTCGACCAAAGTTAGTCATCTCCTGTCAAAGTTTTTTGTTTAATTAAGTCGGCCAACCACCGTTAAAATTCGATCAAGTTAATATTTTATTATCATCCCATACTTATTCTATTATCTAATTATTTTTACTACTATAAAACATGTATGTTTTTCACAAAAGATTAAGATATTATTTATACAATCACTATTTAAAAAAATGTTTGACTAACTAAATTTAATAATAGTATGAGAAAATAGAAAAAGTTCAAAAACCTAAGATTATGAATCTTAGATTTAATAATTTTCTATGATAGTTTAGTAATAAAATTTGAAAATATAAATAATATTATTATTTTATTATTATAGTATAATAATCTAATCCAAAGTTTAAACTAATATGCATAATTATCTATTTAAAAGTAAATAATCGAAGTTAAAAAATTTTACTTCATTCTTATTAATAAATTAAATCTTATCTCATTATATATTAGATATAGAATCAAGTTGTCATAATTATTTTTCTTAGTATTCAATTGGGTCGTACGAAGAATTGTCTATTTTTAATATTTTTATTAACATTAAAGCTAATGATATTTCCTGATAATTAAATTGAGAATCTACTTCATACAATAAAAGACTAATTATAACTTCCAATTTGATCACAAACATTATTAAATCATCCATGCCCAGTACAGTCAACCGTAGCAAGCCCGTCGCACAAGATCATGCAGTGATATGCGAGCTTGCAACCAAATTTGACATTTTTTTCTTATAAAAAATGACATCTTTTTTCTTGAAAATAAAAAGACATCTTATGAAATCATGTGAAATTAATTAAATAGGTATTTGGGAAAACATGTGAAATTAACATGAGATTAAAATAATTTTTTTTTAAAAAATAAAAATAAGAATGGAACATAGATTAAATTGTTCAATTTTTCTGAACAATTTGTCACAAGAGTATGAGGAGTGGTTAGTTATATGAATGAGCCTCTGAGAACTTAGACAGCGTAGGGACGGGAGGCCTAGGAGGGATGGGATGGGGTGGATAGGGCAGATGGTGATGGGCCGAGGATGCGCCGACTTGTCGGGCCTAGTCTCGTACGACCCATAGCCATTGCCCGGCCCCGACGCGCGAGCCCATTTCACAAAGCCGACCCTTGGAATTTTCAATGGTTTATTGCCGTAAATAGCGTCTACGATCCGAACCCTTAGTCTCTCCCTCTCACTTTTTTCTTTATGAAAAATAATAATTTTATTTTATTTTATTTATTTCCATTAGTCGAGCTTTTTAGTATTATTTTATATTTTATAATTCGACAACACCAAGATATCTAAATTTTTCGTAATTTTAAATATTAAATACAATATTGTCATATAAACCTTATACTAAACGAGTCCAGTACTACTGCACTACTTTATACTACATATACACCTACAGATGTCAACAACCTAATTAAATACAGCTTGTCTTTGCAACTTGTTTTAGTCGCTTAATGATTTTGTCACTCAACTGGCATGTGTGTCTTACTTTGTACTTGCTGGTATTAAATCTACTAGCTAGAGTTTTTATACTATACTTTAGTTTTAGAATTGGTGATGCCTGTATTAATCTGTTAGTTGAAAATCCTCACCTAGCTGATTAATGTTGCTTCTGCTAATTGTTTTAGCTACTCCGATGTTTGCTCAGTTGAAAATTGCAGCTTAAATCTTGATGTTAACGATCATCATGAAGCTTTTAACGTCAAAAGGAAAAAAACACTTGATTCTCATCTGACATGTATATAAAATTTAAGGTTTAGGAAATGAGCTTCAAATTAGTTTTGGGTGTACGCTTAGATTATTGAGCGTACGATCATTAGGATGCATAATTTAAACATGTTGTTATGTTTTGGAGGAGAGAAAATATCGCGTACATGCTTAATTGATTCGCCGAGGAGGATGTTCATCAGAATGCTACCTAATGTAATTAAAGGTAAATTATGATTTTAATTACTGAAAACATTGTTTAATGGTGCGATATATTGAAAGTAAAACAAATTGACTGTTTGCTTGAGCTATATATGTATGCATGATTGTTATCACTCCAATGTCTAAAGGCACAAATAAACTGTAACAGTTTTACGAATAAATGCAATTTTCTAATTTATTAATTGGTGAGTTAATCAAACCCATGTTCTTACCAAACAGTCTTACTGTCGATTACATTAATACTGCACATTAATGGCATATCTTGAATTCTTGCTTCATCATTTACATCAATTTTAAGGATCATTTAGAAACTTGATCAGTAGTTAGTAATCAATGTGTTTTTTTCATATAAAAAATATTCCCATTGCGGATAGATGTTTTGTTCTTCTTATTTTGTAGCTATTAATAACTAGAATTTTTATAGGAAACAAGCATAGATACTGTCCCTGGATTATAGCTTGTCGTCAAAACCACGAGCTAAACTAAGAGCAGGTGTTGCCTCCACCTCCAGGAGACGCCTCGTCGATCCTCCCGATGTTCGACGATGGGAACGCTGGGCATCTCCTGGTGGAGGCAAATTTTTTTCCAAAACTAAAACATTGTTGGATTCACGTCATCCAAACTATGTAAAAGCATCCAGATTATGCAAAAGTATTTAGCTTAATGACTTTGCAAATTTAAAGTAATAAGGTAAAAATAGATGTTTTCAAGACAGAAATTTTGAAAGGCTGGAAAAAGAATTGCTTCTCACTAAAAATTAGCAAGTGTATTACATATAGTTCAGGATTTATTTTCCTCTGAACAATCAAACCAAGGATGCGTGCTTGCTAAATTAACAGGCGCACATCTGAAAAATTTTGAAGGGGCAATAGATAGGCGGATTGAAGTACTTCTTTTTGGACTTTAGGTCAAATGTTCTGCACCATGCACAGTGCAACCAAGTTGTGACGGGAATACATGCTTGAATCACTGTCCTTGGCTGCCAATCTCTTGCTTCTTTCACTTCGCCAGCTTTGAAAACCACACTAAAAATTGACGTTAGAAAGACGACCAACGGGTCCAACACCTTTCAACCAGAAAGTCACCTGCATAAAAGTTAAAGCATGACGGAAATGCCGCAAGTTTTCACTAAAAATCTTTGTGGCCTTCTAAAAACACCATGGTAAAAGACAAGATTCTCATCTTCAAAAGCAGAAATGCCGCTGAGATAGGCTGGAAAATGTGGTACGTCACGGGACAGTAGGCTTTCGTTGTCCTTGTAATGGGTTTGTGGTCCAAACACGATTCCACAACGCCAAAGATCAGTAGTACCCAAAGCTCATCTCCAATTATCGAGCCACGGCCAGTGCACACGATGATTAAAGGAACAGTGCTTGTTCCAGATTTCAGAACTGTGCAAAAAGATAAGCACAATGAACATGACAATCGAGAGGCGGTGCAATTATTTTATTTTTTTTCGCACTGCCTGTTAACTACTGATCATTACTGGCATATAATCTGACTGGCCATAAAAAAGGAAGAACCTAAGTTTCATTTTAGGTTAATATGAATATTGAATGTCAGCTAATTCTTGTTTTGAGTCCTACGCATACTTGTGTTAGTATATCCTTCTTACTATAAATGTTCAATGCTAGCTCCAATGGTGGGCTTAAGATAGACAACATGCACTTTGGAATAAATAAAAACGAGGCAACACGTACAGCTTGTTCCAAGTCAGTTTTTTAGTATCAACCCTAATTTGAACAACAGTGTCATGTTTTGAGATAATGTTAGTCGTTGATTAGCTTGTTAATTAAGATAATCAAGACAAGGGCAATAGGGTACCAGAAAGTAAAGAAAAGACTAGCAGAGTGGGAAGGGGGAATGACCTGAACATGCTGCGCTAACATGGAAGAAATAAATGTGATGCAAACTTTCAAGTTTCAACTACATACAGTAGAGCCAAAAAGTTGACGGAGCTCTAAAGGTGAAGGTATTTGATGGCCCATCAACAAAGCTCCAAATTGGAATCATTAAAAATGAGTCTCTAGTGCGGATATTCTAAATGGATAGAAACACTGGAAAGCAGAACCAGCAGGGGCATGCGCCGCAAAGTCGTGATAGTGATGAGTCTAATGACTTAAATCAGATAAGGGGAGAGGGCTTCTTGCGTAGTAAATCATTTCCAGAAACAATTCCTGGGAATCGGCTTATAAAAGCATTTCATCAGCTGCTAACAAATTCATACTTATCTCATTCTAAATCAATTATGCATACCAAGGCCACTATATTAGTGAGGTGGGGTGCTGATTCGAAGATGATGATGTATGCGTATACTTGTAAAAGCAAAGGAAAGAGACGGATAGATTGGACTAGTGGAGATCACTGGACAAGTGGCATTGTTTTTTTTTTTTTCTCATTTTATCAAAAGTTAATCACAGCTAATGACCTTGCCCATTGTCCAGAAGATATACTGTTGCTCGTGATCAAAGGCAACACAAGTACGTACAGACATCACCACCAGCTCAACTCCCACATCCTTTTGAGTGTTGATGATGTAAAACTTATTGACATGCCTCATCTTCGCTGTTTCGCAATTATGCCACTAATGTTTTATGTCTGTTAACAGTAGAATTGACTCTGATAATCCATAAATAAGGTGCACGCATGTTTATTTAATTCCCCGGAAAAATTGAAAGATTGGTAGATTAGTCTACATCAAATTTCATCGACAAGGAGAACAAACAGGGCTACCTTTTTTTTAAAAAATTATTTTTAATTCGGATTAAATCTTTGGCCAAGCAATATTTGAGCAATTATATAGAGTACTGTGAGAATCGACCTAAGACCATTTTGGACGATAGATTGGCTTGGATGTGAATTAGGGAGTTAATTATGGGCTAAAGAAAGAAATTTTAATGACAACATTTTTTTTAAAGTAGGTGAATTATAATATTCCAATAAATGAGTCATACATGATCTAATATATAAATAAAGATGAATTTATAATCTTTAATTTGATTAATTATTTATAAAAAAATATATATATATAACTTATGCCTATTATTTTATACTTTATACTAGGTCATTTTAATTTTTTTCCTATTATTACTCTTTTTATTTTGGTCCTTACATCTTCCTTCTTAATAACTTGCTTTAAAGGCTCTCTATCTCAATCTTTTCATTATTGCGGTCATTCATAAGATTATTTAAAACGATCAATTCTATCATTGATATCATCTCTAAGTATTTATGTACCATATAATAACAGTCAATTATATTACTGACATCATTTCTAAGTATTTATATTGATTTGTTTTCTTCACTTCTTCGTAAGCTTGTTGGGATCGAGATATATTCTTCATTTTCTCCAAAATATTATCTATTTCATAAATAGATAACAAAAGGAGTTTTCTTAGACGTCTATCTTCTAATTTACCGAATTCTTTAATATACCTTTACTTATTTAATTTCTTTGTATATGTTAAAAAAAAAAATTTTTCTCACTCTTCACTCCAATCTTGCAAGGTATTCCTCTTTTTTAGTCCATTAATATTATCTCGTCGTCAATCATAACACTTTGTCTCCCTAACATCACATCAACAAATGAGAATGATAATTTTTTATTCTCTTTATTTTAAAATACTTAAAATCTCTTCGTGTATATTCTTTAATATAATGTCATCTTTAAACTCTATGTAACTTTATTGTGAGGTACATCTAATTAAACATGACTCAATGTCAATCACACTTTACAAATCCTAGCTCATGACTCAATGTCAATCATAATTTACAAATACTAATTCAAATTTGACTTTTGATACCACTTGTTGACAGTGATGATGTCATTTATTGGGGTTGGGGTTTAAAGAATAATTTATAATAACAAAAATATATAATTTTTATACGAGAATCAATTTGATACAATATTGTCTTTTTCATATAGAGAAAAAAATGCAAAAGACTACCATGAGACCTTGAAGAACTTAGGTTCCAAGTAAGGAATCTTTATTAGAGAGTCTCAATTTATATGTCACACTTCAATATGAAAATCCAAAAACCCATATATAGACCATGTAACCCTTCCATATTCTTTTACATTAATCGATCACATATCGTACATTCTTATTAAAATATTCATATTCAATTTAACTCTTAAACATTCAAATTAGAAAGTTCAAGAGTTGTTCGACTCTTTACATATAAAAAAGATTCAGATATCCCCATATATTTATATAAAATATTCAAATTAGACTTTTGAACAGGAGCTATTTTACGTTGGAATTTTGCTAGCATTGGTTTATGGCAAATTTGTCATTTTTTTATTCTTATACGTATCAATGCACACTAGTCATTACGATGATAAAAAATTTTGATTTATTTTCATGTTCGTATCTTTTTATATGATATAAAATAGAGAATATAGTTCTACAAAAATAGTTATGTCCTTCCACATTTAAGTTTGACGGCTATAAACTCTTATTAATTTGTTTTATTAGTTTCATAGCATGATTTTGGACTAAATTTGGCCGCAATAGAAGACTTGATTCGACTAAAATTGAATTATAATTATTTATATAAACAATTAATAATCTAATAAAACTAGAATTATTTGAGAATATATTTCTAGATTAGACTAAAAAAATGGGGGAAAAAGTATTTGCTATAAAAATGGGTTCATGGGGATTCACACTAAAATGATTAACCACTTTTAAGGACTTAAGAACCACTAGTTGTATTAGTCATCATCCTTTCTCATTAGAGATATAAAATTATACTCAACACTCCCCGGATGCAATCATACATCACGACGAGTCCCATAGATGGCTTGACTCAATATCATGTAAAAATGAATCCATGAATTTTACTTCAAAATAACTAATTGAAAGATAATTAAAAAAATTAATATACTTATTTTATTTAAACATCACTAATTAAAGTGATTTACACCTATTAAAAAATATTAAATAAAATTTATAGTAACACTTGTTACAATAAATCTTTGACCCTAGTTAGAGATGTCCAGACAATACTCAATGCTTAGATGCTAAAATTAGTTTCCACTTAAGTACCTAGTTTTCTTATATCCACGACTTTTAATATGGACCACTAGATCACATCAATGAATGGGATTAATCCTTTCAAAAACAATGCTCCTTCCTGACATCTTGTTTTGCAGAAGTCGTGGTTTTAGATTTTAGATAAAGCCATTTCCATTATTTAAAAGTTTTGGTCTTAAATTATGCGGGTGCTAAGCATTCTCTTAATTATATTATATTCAAATGAAATTTAACTTTCTAAACTATTAAAAAGACAATGAAAGTTAAACAATTTTTATTAAGCACTTCAGATTGGCATCTCAAGTCGTCACCCATGGATTTTAAAAGTTTTCGAGTCAAATTAGATTTTTACAACAATTAATGAGGTTGAATAAATACTCCGGCCAAGTGGAGGCAGTGAATCTGGGAGCCAACTGGGTTAATCAAATGTGAGCTTTTCAACCCCAACCCTACATAGCACAGCAGCTGCTCCTCCTAGCCCTAAATTCATGATGTTAGCCACAGGAAAATAAATCCCTTGTACTGTTAATGGATCGAAGGGAAAGAACACATGTACCATGGTGCCCCTAAAATGTATATCTCCATCTTCTCGACAACCATCACCTAAATGCATGCTCCCTCCCTACTCACTTGACTTGAGAATGAGAATAAAAAGACGAGCAGCAAGCGTAAGCACGCGTCCATGGAGACACCAGAGAAAGGAAAGGGAGGGCGGCCATAAAGGGGACTTAAGGTGGTGGGTTGGGAAAGACAGCGAAGGGGTGGTCAAGAAAGAAGCAGTGACGGCCCAAAGAGCACACACCATGTATGTCTAATGGCATGGCAGATGCCATATAATTGTACTTGAGCAGGTCCACCACCGAGGACACGCGCTAACCTCTCATAGCACCACTCTCTGGACGCCAAGTACGGCGAAGGAAGTACTGGTTAAGTCCCTCTCTCTCTGTCCTTGTATCTCTGTGTGGTCTGAGTAATATGTGTGTATGGAGGAACCCTAACCCTAGAAGATGACAGCAATTTTGTTCTTTGATCCCCACGAGACCATTGGCGCGGCTTGCCTTTGTGGCGAGGTACATGGAATCCATCTTTTAAATCCTCAATATATAGAAATTGCCGGGCACTCTGCACGGTCTGCACCTCCCTAAAGCAATGTGTTTGCTGTCAATCTTCACCTGCTTCCCACGTGAAGAAGCTGCACAATATTATCTATGCCCCCTCTCCCCATCCATCCTGTTCAACTTTTCTTACAGTGTTTTGATTGACCTCATTCTCACCCCAGTGGCCCAGCTCCTTGGTTGCCTCTTAATTATTAATTTGCCAATAACGTAACAGAAGCTAATATATATATATATATATATATACAAACACACTTCTTACGCAAGTCTCTCCTCTTCCTTTTCCACCTTATCGATATCCTAACTAATCTCACTTCTTGTTTATATTACAAATTATATACTTTTTAATGGTTACGACTACTTTGAACCCTCCTAGCTTTACCACAACTTTTAATTTTGGGCTGATAATGCATGCACATTAGTCATTACATCTAATCATACACATGATTACAAATA
>JAVDBV010005040.1:0-11682 GCA_032619315.1 Piper longum | reverse complement strand
GGTCATCACCACCAACACCTTCCCCATCACGCCCTCTTTCGATCTCAACCACCGACTCTACCATCCGCACTACCGTCGACGTTCTCCGGCGATGGCACCGCAGCCCCCATTTGGCCCGTTTACCGATTCCTCTGTTCGGGTCCGTTTGCCCACAATTGCATCTGCGTGGTGGTTACCGCATTCGGCTACCAAAGTCCTTTAGCCCATAATCCCATTCGCCTGATCATGGCCAAGTCTGCCATTCTAGTTCAGGTCTTCTCAGCTAACCCAGCCCATTTTCTAACTTGGGTTGGTTTAGCACTTTTGGTTTGGTCTGGTTCAACATGGTTCGTTCTGGTTCACCTCGTTTTCGCTGCTTCTCGACCGTTTTTAGTAATTCGAGAACCTTTACATTCGTTTAGATGCATGTTCACATGATTTACCATGATTGGATGATATAATTATTTTTATTTATTTATTGTTTTATTTATTTATTTATTTATTCATTATTTTTATTTATTTATTTTTATTTATATGTTTATCATAGATGGTGAATGTTTACATGATTATTTGTTGTAATTAATATTATGATTATTTATTACGAGTAATCTTCTTATGTTTAATAAATTGTATATTTATTTATTTATCTTTTGTATGTTCGCTTGTATATTATTATTTGTTTGTATTTAATTATGCTTTCTTGTATTGTATAAATATGATATTGACTCGTGTTTAGCCAGGTATTTATATACTATGATTATATTATGATTTTATTATTAGAGTATTATTTATGTTCATCTATTTATCATTTATCTAATTATGTATGAGTGTATTCCTTGATTATTTATGAATTAATTAATTATTATTATTATCATGCCTTGATTTGTGTGTCACTTGTTTATTTCTAGGTTGTTAGCATTGTTTTATTATTTTTGAATGTATTGATGATATGAACACACACCACAAGCATGCATAATATATGGGCATTAGCATTTTATTTAGCAATGGGTTTTGATGTAGGTTACAGAGTTTGACCTCACTTGTAGAAAAAATTCAGATTAAGATCATTGGTCACTATCGCAGGATTTCTTACAAGCTACCAGGTCTGTATAATTGGAGAAATGTTGTATATTCTCTTCTGGCTACTCTGATCGGCCTGAGCCCAAATTTGAACACCATGCATCGTGTGCAACCGGGGTAAAAGAATTGATTTAGTCCGACACGGGACCACACTTTTACATTTACTTGTAAGACAAATATGGAGTCTTTGACGCAAGGCAGCACCCACAAAATAAGGAGTCTCTGCCACGAGGCAGCTCCCACAACACCAGGCATCACCCGCGAAATAGGGAGTCTCTGTCGTGCGGCGGCAATCCAGAACTTGAAAACCTGCCCTCATGCCAAAAGGTGATGTCAGGCAGACGGCTCATTATGCACTTGTGATACCAAGAGGGTGAGTCAATGGCAAATATCGGTAACTACACAGGCCATAGGTCACGTAGTGTTTGTGCGCATGCATGGGATTGTAGCGGGATGGGTGGCCGCCCTCCCCGCATCAGAAGAGCTCGGTATAGGCTCACTTCACTAAAAGACTTTTGAAATAAGAATAGGGAGTATATTTGACATGTTTCTTTAATTATATGACTTAGTGATTTTATCATTAACGCAGAATTGCCTCCGAAGGTGTGCAGATTCGGGCATAGATTGAGAGCAGGGTTGGTGGATCTTTTACCAACCAAGGTTCAGAGAAAATAACAATGCATTGGATTTCCTTTTTATTTTATTTGAGCTATAAATGTGGCTATGGGAAACGGTCCAAGACTGTGGGACGATTATTATTATGTCTTGTCTAAAACATAGTTAGGAAAGCTGAAGGCATTTTGATGAGATGGCATAGGATCCCAAGACTTCACAGTTCTCTTGCAATCATTATCTTGACCTGACACCCTTGGGTCAAATGTTTACTACAAGATAACCCAATCATACACTATTAGCGGCAATCTCATAGAGATGCGCATGGACAGAGTCAAAACATGATCGTAAGATGTCTAGATGGGACCGACACAATGACCAAATTCTTCAGATAACATGATAGTAGATTCATGAGCCACAACCAGCATACACAGATCAGGATGGTTAGTTGATAGTCACACACGCAGTTTTACCTATTTACCAATTGTCCAACCAGCGAGAGGATTTAAACTTGTATTAGCATATGGGGTGTAGATAGAGGGTTCCGTGAGGGAGTGTCCTCTAGGAAAATAGTGATTTCCTTATGCTTCACCAGCATGATTAGGTCTGTACCTTGAGACATAGGATTGAGCCTTGCCCTGAGTATAGAAGTACCTTCATGGTATGGATTAGGGTTTACAGTGCAGGTCGGTATTGGCAAACTGATCTTACAATGACAGTCCTCACCCCAGCTTGAGGATGATGCAAATAGGGACTTCAAACAGAACCATGCTATCCAGATGGAGTGATTCCAGTGTATGCTCATCTTGATTGATAGCCTCGCTTGAGAGTCTATCACAGCGGTAGTAGTCATGTGAGTCAAGATTAATACTATAAACCGGTACGGGACGACAGGTCAAACACCATTGAAGATCGTATGAGACACGTGTTGAACCTCATTATGAGTCCATGTAGAGTTGAGGGGAAACCGTGGTTCTTTGGGTCGTTTGACGCCTGTTTAGAAGTGAGTGACTAGTATGGTATCGAGAAACACATGCTTACTGTTAGCTGATTGAACTAGAGCCATGTAGGAGCCATTTCCAAGATACATAATTGATTAATTGTTCCACAGCCTGATCACCTGTGGCATAGTAAATCATGGTGAACTTAGAGACAAGTCCACAGACCTACCGATATTTTGGCCACCCAGTATGCTACATAGAGATTTCATCTTCCCTGCCACTTGTATGATACCTTGATTTTTCCATAGATCAGAGTGACACACCTATGTAGCAGATTTTTCGAAACCTAGTGGATTTCCCTTTTTACCTGATGTCCGATCCAACATGTGACGATGAGATATCACCTAGTGAGAATTCTTGAGGAGTGGGACTAGATTTTCATGAGATTCGGTCTTCATTCCTATAATCTAGGGATATCAAACATAGTAGAGTTTTCTCATCAATATTTCCACTCACCCTCTAGATATATCAGCCATGTCATTAGTTGTCCAGATGATTGAGATGAGTATATATTGACCAGAATACATGCCATAGACTAGATGTAGACCCTAAAGCCCCATGCAGAGTATGTTATCATACTCCTTGAGACACACTATGTATGTACAGGTGTTCTCACCTCCATTCCACCACGGAGAGCTCTATTTAAAAATAGTTAGTGGTTGCATAAATAGCTACTAGAGCCATAGTATACAGTAGAGTCATAGGAGCTATCTTTGTTCTCTTATAGAATAGAGTGAGATACTTGACTTTGGACCAAGTCAACTAGGAGCTAATGAGCGGTCTAGTTCCTTATATAGGGATACATGAGAGTTGGATATAGATTGGCAACAATGAGTCGTGCAGCTCATTAGGTTGTACACCGTACTTAGTAGGATACTCATAGCACACCTTAGGATGACTATAGGACCTAGAATAGAGTTTCCAGAGAGTTCGTGTAGATGACTTTCCACATCGATGAGACTCAGGGGGATATGGGTAGATGCTACCAGGTAGGCCTTTCGCTTGATGTAGTTTTTCCTAGATATAGCTCAGATTAGCACCTTGCGATACTCTAGAGTATTTCCTTGGCCCACTCAGTAGGCCCTTAAGTGATTTAGGTTTTTCCGCCAAGTTACCAGTATTAGGGATCAAAATAGAAGAGAATGATGATGGGGATGTCAGAACAAGCACAGACAAAAGTAAGGATCAGAACAAAAAGAATGATGATGGTAATGTCAAAATAGGCACAAATGGATTAGAATTAGAATGTTTGACTTTGATTTCATCACAAGCAAAACCCGCCAAGTCGTTGCAACTACTATCAGGGAGGATGTACATGACTATTGAAGAGTAGAGGATATAGCAGACGTGTATCCAAATTCTAGTTTTAGTAGAACCTTTTATGTTAAAATTTTGGGGACGAAACTTTTATAAGGAGGGAAGATTGTAAACCCACAATTTGAGTCAAGATTTTTTATTCAGAACCGGTCGGTTGGACAGCTATTTCGAGTCGAGTATGTTTTGGATCACGTCTACTAAACCAGTGTTGGTCACGTGTATGAGCTAAGAGGGATTATGTATACCCATGTATATGATGATAACACATGAATACAGCAGAAAAGAATGATTTGTCCAAATATATGAAAGTATGTAGTGTATTTTTGCTATTATGCAGTTTAATCGTAGAAATAATTTTAGGCCGAATACCGCATTAGGACGAGTTAGGAGTAGTTTGGGTGGGTTATTAGTTATAGAGCATGTCATTTCGATGTTGTGAAATTTATTTTATTTTCTGGGATTTTCCCAGATTGTTTTAGATTTTTTTAAGAATTTTTTACGAGTTCGTAATTATTTTGACTCGACTTAGAGTCGAGTCAAGTTTTATTTATAAATATGCCACCTAGTTATTTTTCACCATCGACACTTCTCTTTCATTCCAAAACCCTAGCCACATCCTTGCCTTTGGTGGTTGCCAGTGCCGCTGCCGGTGGTGCCCTGCAGCCAATCATCGGTGCCCAACACTGCCATGTCGTCCCGACCAGGCCCGACCATAGTCCGGCCTCCACGACTTGAGAAACCCACCATGGTTGTATAGTGCTTGCGCCACCATTCACGTCGCCAGCAATTATCGCCGCCGCGATCGGGTGGTCGCCTTGACGTTGCCGACTCTCCTACGACCTTCCTCGACCAGAGTAGAGCCCATCGCCACCCAGGCTGGCCGGATTTAGTCACCCACCACCGACCCTCTGTTTTAGCCATTTTCTGGCAAGCTGCTACCTCTATCAGCCACGTCGACAGCGTAGACACATGGAGCTTGTCGAGCCGATTCCAACTGTACCCCATACCACCACCACCCTACTAGTAGACGCTATGGCGATTTTGCCAGAAAACCACTAGAACTTGCCAGAAAACCAGATTGGTGGAATTCACCGGATTTTCTGCCGAGTTCATCCAGTCAAACCCGATTGTGCTTTGGACCCCGTCGAGCACCGAATTCGAGGTTCGAGACGCACACACGACGAAACCCTATCCGTCGTCGATTGCCGACGACGTGAGCTATAATTACATCTAAGTTTATTATTTAAGATTGATAATTTTAGCACAGTATACTAGGGTTGATTAATAGATGTTGATGTAATTAAGGCCTAATTACTAATGAAGTGATAAGTAGCATGACTTATAATTGTGAATGAACACTAAATGATCTAATGAGATAAATTGTGTCTAAGCATGATAATTGACCACAATGTAATGTAGGAACGTAAAATAAAATTGGTATGATTTGGATAAGTTAGGATTACTTTTGCACTGATAATTATTGATTTATTTAATTGATGATGATTGCATTATGAGTGTGATAATTAGGATGAGTTTGATGCATCATTTATTTAATGGGCGTTAGCTTCTAGATTTGATGTGTATGTACAAAGTAGGAGTTTGCCGCCTAGGCAAGATGACACGCTTGGAGCTTTTGCCAGATTCGTTTAGGACTCACCTCTATTTTACAATCTTTTCTATTGTATATTTTATGATTACATGCCCTCCAAATCAACTTCTACCTTTGACCTTCATGCTAGCAAATGGCCGCCTTCCCTCCTCTTCTTAGTGTCAATAATAAAAACTCTTTTTTGGGTGGATTGTATTGTGGTCATTGATTATTATTTGGTATATATTATTTTTCCTTTTGGCACTTATTTTTTGTGTTTTCTTAGTTGATTTGTGGGAATATGCAATGGGTTGTAGCCTTGTAGGGATGCGGCTGATAATTTGTTGGTTGCATATTGTATGTTGTCACGTTTATAGGGATATATTGGGTGGATTGTAATGGTGAGCATGAATATTAGATTGTGTATTATCTTTCCTTTTGTTCTTTAGTTAATTTGTGGGAATGTGTAGTAGGTTGTATGTTGTATGATGTCACTCTTGCAGGGATTTTGTTAGTTAAAATTATAAACTGCTTTGGGTTTGTTGAAATTAGTGGCTACTTTGATTGTTATTGATTATTTTTATTTTTTAATTTGAGAAATATATCTTGATTGTGTGGTGGGTTTGTTGCTGTCATTATTTATTTGATAATAAATTTAATATTTATTTGCCATTAGGGGATAGTTTTGAATTATATGATCGATTAATTTGATGAAAAATAGTATTATTACAATTTTTATTTGCAATTAGGGTTGGATTTTGTTATTGGTTATTAGTTTGATGTGGTTATTGGTGGTTGTATTTGTCGATGGTTGTAGGGATTTAGTTAGTTAAAAAACAAATTGTTTTAGGCTTGTCCTTGCAATTTGTTGCAACTTTGATTTTGATTTTTTTTTTTGTTGAATTATATGATTGATTAATTTGATGAAAGAAGATGGTTTTTTATTTTGTTTGGGATTATTTTGAATATAATTTTGAATCTTATATTTTGTTTTTTAATTGTTGGTTGAATTAGTGGTCATACAAAATTTTATTGTTGTCTTGTTCCTTCTTGATATGTCTTCTTTTGACTGTTTTTTTCATTTCATTTTATCGATTTTATTGGCTAAATAGTAGGGCCATGGAATGTTTTTACATAATTTTATAAGCTGTCACAAATGGGCCCTCCTTAATTTATCTTCTTTTTGTTGTTCAGTTGTGTAAGTTAAAAACTTGGTGATTGATCATGTCTTGCTTTGGAGAATGACACAATCTAAAGTTGGTGTCAGCAAAACTGATGAAAGGAGCATCAATGAAGCCAGTACACCAACTTTAGATGCTATTACACAAGTGCATTCAACTATTTTGGATCAAGTACAAATTGGCAATGCAGATAGTAGTGATACATCATTGCTGAATCAAATTTCAAGACCAAATTCATCTTCCAGAAAGCTTAGTTCAACTATATGGAATGAATTCACCAAGTTCACAAATGATGGAAAGGATTGGACTAGACGTTAACATAGTAAATCTGAGTTGCAAGCTATTAGTAAAAATGGGACCACCTCTCTGAAAATGCATTTAGGGACTTGATGAAGTGCAGTACAAGGATATACGCCAACAACTTTTGGGAGCTAAAGGTATAAACAGTGATGGGACCGTGACTTTTGGCAATTTTACTTTTTATCAAGAACTTTCCAAAGAGAAGTTGGAATGGATGATACTAATGCATAATTATTCATTGTCAATTGTAGATCACAAAGGCTTTTGAGATTTTGTACTTAGCCTCCAACCTATATTCAAGTTTGTTTGGCGAACTACCAATACAGGGGTATTTTGAAAATGTGTGCATCTATGAGGATGGATGTCTAGAATGAATCAAATAGGAATGGAAGTCGAGTTACCTTGACTACGTACATGTGGATCTCAAATCAGATTAAGTGATATATGGCAGTTATAGCCCATTATATTGATCATGAATAAAGACTTATAAGGTAATGACTTCACAATTCCGCTATTATAGTATTTATATTGTTTTCTTGCAATTTTTTTATCATAATTCACTTGCAAATTTATCTATTCTCACAGATTTGTCTTTGTTCCTACACCACACAGCAATATAATTGAGACTAGACTTTTTGAAGATGTGCTCTTGAAATGGAACATTAGAAGGAAGTTATCTACTCTTACAGTAGACAATTGCTCCACTAATGATACAATATTTGAAGAACTCTCTTCTGAATTTTAGGATAAGAGTTCACTTCTACTAGGTGGACAACTTTTTCACTCAAGGATTTGTGCTCCTCATTTATTGAACTTAATATGGACTTGATGCAATCAAACCTAGGTATTAAAAAGATACGTGAGTGTCTCGTTTTGGACAGGATCACCATTGAAATTTGAGGAAGCTGCTAAAAAGTTGAAAGTTCCATGTGAAAGGAAGTTGATCTTAGATTGGAAGACAAGGTGGAATTCTACATTTTTTAATGCTAAAAACTGCTATAGAGTACATGCATGTCTTCAATCGGCTAAAACAATGAGATAAGAAGTATAAAACTTTGCCAGATAAAGAAGAGTGGGATCGAGCCATTGAAGTTTGTGACCTGTTAAACCTGCTCCATGATATTTGTGAGGTTTTCTCTGGATCTAAGAACCCACAACTAATTTGTTTTCCCCTAAAATGTGTGAGTTAAAAGCTTCTTTGGCTAAATGAAAGAACAGTTTAGATGTGAAGATCAGTGCCTTGGTGGATAATGATGCAGGAGAAGTTTAACAAATATTTGGAAGGTTGCTCTCTTGCCTTAGCTATAGTTTTTGTTTTAGGTCCAAGGTACAAGTTGAAGGCAGTGGCATATACATATCCTCGTCTCTATCAAGATCAAATTGAAGCTTATTTGGAGTATGAAAACATCCAAAGTGTTTATGATCTTCTTAATGAGTATGCATCAAGGAATAAGCAACTTCTGACATGAATACTCAAGCACAAGACGTTGATACTCACACATCAAGCTTGGATCCTTTTGCCGGATGGGATTCGTATGTCGCTTCAACAATGAGTGTTTCACATGTGAAATCTGAATTGTATTATTACCTTGAAGAGCCAGTCTTGGCTAGAGTTGTAGATTTTGACATTTTGAATTGGTGGAGGAGCAACAAAACAAAGTACCGTGCCCTTGCCATGGTTGTTCGAGATATTTTAGCTATTCCTATTTCCACTGTTGCTTCTGAATCTACTTTGATCAGTCGCCGTAGGAGTAAGGTGAAGCTAAATACTATGAAAGCAATCACGTGTAGTCATGATTGGATCCTAGAACACGAAGGGGCACGGTGGTTTTTATGACATCAATATTAATATTTTCTAATAATCCTTACATCTTATCTAATTTTCTTTTAAATGTCTTTTGCTCTCAGTTCTCCATTATTAGCTGCCTATTCTTGCCTCTCAGATAGCATGGATCAGAATCAGATTGAGCTTCTCAATTAGCATTGATTTAGAATTAGACGTAATGGTCTTTAATTTATGATTGTTTTGGTATGTTTTTAAGGTTTGAAGTAAATATATCTTGGTGTTGATACATCTTTGCAGGGGATGATGAATGGCTTACATATTACATGAAGACAATGGATATTTTCTTTTGTCAAGCAATTTCAAATCATCATTGACCACAAATGTTTTATTTTTGTAAATTTCTTGGCTTGAGGTGTCTTATATACTTCTATGATGTATTTTGTATATGTTTTATATCCTCAAAATGGAGAAGATGCAAATCACTTTGTTGTGATATTTTGTAACTGTAACAAGTAGAAACAATGTTAAAGAATGAGAAAAACATGTTTTTTTAAATGTTGGCAGATTGTTATGCTTTGAATAAATTTTGTTACCTTCCGGTTTTGGTTAGGATTTGGCTCCAACATTTCAAGATTGGGTTGGGTCCGGGTTTTATGTACAATAATGATATAAAACTGTCAAAGCAGGTTCAGGTATGAATTTTCTTATTAGTTTGGGTTTTGGTTTTAAAAATGACAAATGATCCCTATGGATTAAGTAGTCCCTATGGATTAAGTAGTTGTCGGACAAGCTTTTTATTTGTGGTGGATAAGTTAGACACAATCACTTGTTAACCAATTTTATATCCCTAATATTTTGTTCGACAAGTTTTCAAATATAATGTGGACTTAGACACTTGTGTATATGATCAGGTAATTTTAGTAGAAATCAAGCATTATTAATTGTCTAGTGGTTGAATTTTATTATAAGATAAGAGTCGGTCATTAGATATGGATGTGTTTGTCCACTTGGACATCTGTGTCGGAGGTTTAAGGGTAATTTAGTCTCTTAAGATTAAGTAGAGGACACCCTAGTAGAAGTAGAAGACTTAGAGTATTTTAAGGAGGCATTAAGAGGACGATTTACGTTATTAGCAACTCAAGCCCTAGCTGCTCTCTCTCTCTATAGAAACCTCTCTTTACCATCTCTCTAGGCACCACCTCTCTGTACTTGTTGGGGATTGTGTCAGTAAGTTTGGTACGAATTCCTTGCTTAATCTACTGAAGAAAATGTTAGGAATATTAATTAAAATATGTAATTAGTTTAGATTCATACATCATCTTCATGTTTTATATTTTGTTTGAATTCTATGCTACCTACATGCTTGTTTTCATGTTCTATACTTGTAAAACATATTAGAACAAGGTCTAAGGTGTTAATTTATGTTTAGAATCATTGCAAATAACTTTTACATATAGTTCTAATGATTAAATTGAGTTATAGAATCAAATATTTGAAAAGAACAAATTCTAAACATGATTCCACTAATTTGCTTGTTTCCTCTAAACTAACAAAATGGAAAAGTAGGTTAAATTATGTTAGATTAAAAACTTGCTACAACCCTTGTTTTGACGTTTGGTGAATAAGAAAATCTTAATTTTGTTTGATAAATATCTGATCATGAACTAAAAAGATAAACAAATTTGCATTAGAAAACCCAGCACCAGCGTCTCAGTGCAGGCTAGCAGCGCTGCAAATGTAATGTATACGTAGGTGGAGGCTAACAACTTGCTCTAAATAAAAAACATGTTCCCCATTGTTAGATTAGAAACTTGGTACAACATTTGTATTGTTATTAACTGAGCATGAAAATCTTATTTTTGATTGATAAAAAATGGATTTAAAACAAATTAGATAAAGGAATTAGGATTAGAAACCCTAGCACTGGCAACATGGTATTGGCTTGCAGCGCAGCAGTGCTGCAGATAGAGATGAAGGCAGTGTGACACATTGCCGCGACCCTAATGCCCGAGGCACACAGAGTTGCATCAACTTAGTTAAATATCATTACTCTAAATATAAATCATAAAAAAGAGGCTAACAACTTTGCTCTAAATAAAAAACTTGTTCCCCATTATTAGATAAAAAACTTGGTACAACCCTTGTTTTGTTATTAAGAGAGCATGAAAATCTTATTTTTGATTGATAAAAAATGGATATAAAATAAATTAGATAAAGGAATTAGGATTAGAAACCCTAGCACTAGCACCATGGTAATGACTTGCAGCGCAGCAGTGCTGTAGATAGAGATGAAGAAGGCAATGTATGCATTGCCGCGACCCTAATACCCGAGCCACATAAAGTTGGGTCATTCACAAATATTGAAAATAGCTTGATGAGTGCCACGACACTCACCTAATTGATTATCAGTGCTGAGACACTAACTTAACTTTAAATTAGGATCCAAGGCCTAGCACCACGAGATTCAAATTCAAGGCAGCTGGTGTAACACCCCAAATCCGGTTCACGCTCATGAACCAAACCAGAATGTCAAGGGTCCCGGTTAGGTCGGCTAACCCGAACTCAACCCTGAGGATCTATTCTCAGTATCTCGAGATGGAAGATGTTGATTACTATTCATGGGTGAATGCTAAAAATCAACCTAACATATTACTATATGGATGGCGTGTCGACCAATTCACATACCAAAATAATTCCGGTGAAAATTTATAAAATTTGTAAAATAAGAAGAACTGAGTCTCCCTTAAAAGTGCAATTAAGGGGTCACCCTGTGAAATCAACATGTATGTATGTATGTATATATATATATATATATATATATATATATATATATATATA
>JAVDBV010005039.1:0-10420 GCA_032619315.1 Piper longum | reverse complement strand
TATATATATATATATATATATATATATATATATATATATATATATATATATAGTGATAGAACAGCGACGTTGACTTCACTACGTGGTGACTGGGTCGGGGAGTTCCGAACAGAAGAGAGAAGAGAAGAGATGCCGTAGATATGATATTTGTTTTCTTCACATCTTGGTTGGCGCAACCGCCATGGCCATGGTCACCTCCGAGCTCTCCTCCGCTTTTTGATTCGGAATAGGAACGAAGCAATATTGGGCATGGCCAAGTTCCAGGGCATGGACTACCACTCTAGTTCCTCTTCTTCTTTAAAATATAATTTACTGCACCGCCCCACCACCCCATGCGGCTCCCCTGCCTTCGTCGTCGTCTTCCTCCTCCTCCTCAACGCCATAGCCTTCGTTTCCCTTCGTTCCCCGTTCATGCCCCATCTTCAACGCAGCACTTCGTCGCTCTCCTTCCTCTCCGCCGTTCAGGAATTAGATGCCAACGCCTCTGGCGCCGCCGGACGTCATCATGAGAAACAATACGTAGCTGCAAATTTTCTGTTTCCCGACGGGGCCGCCGGAGTTTATCACAGCCACCCCCGTCTACCGCCGCCTCTGCCGGCCCGCAGGAAGAAAGCCCATAAACGTTGGGCGGCCAGGAGCCGGCGCGTGCTCGAGCTCCTCCAACAGAGCCCCAAGTCCATGCGCTTCGCCGCCCGTGCGGAGTCGTTCTTCGCCGACGGGTGCAAGAGTCGGTTCTTCCTCACCTGGATATCGCCGGCGTCGGCTGTGGGCTCCGCCGCCGAGGCGGTGTTCGGAGCCCGCGAGTCGTTAACGGTGGAGAGCATCTTTCACTACCACCCGGAAGCATGCGTTCTCCTCCTCTCCCACGCCATGGACTCCGCCCGCGGCCGCCGCCTCCTCAAACCATTCTCCTCCCTCGGCCTCCGCATCACCGCCGTCTCCCCCAACTTCTGCCACCTCTTCCGCCGCACCCCGGCCGAGGCCTGGTTCAGCCGCCTCAAGCAGGGCAGGGTCGACCCCGGCGACGTCCCCCTCGGCCAGAACCTCTCCAACCTCGTCCGCCTCGCCGTCCTCTACAAGTTCGGCGGCGTCTACCTCGACGCCGACGTCATCGTACTCCGAAGCTTCGCCTCCCTTCGCAACGCGATCGGCGCCCAGTCTGCCGACGGCCGGACGGGGAACTGGAGCCGGCTAAACAACGCGGTGATGGTGTTCGACCGGGAGCACCCCTTGCTCTACAAGTTCATGGAGGAGTTCACCTCCACCTTCAACGGAAACAAATGGGGTCACAACGGACCTTACCTAGTGTCGAGGGTGGTGGCGAGGGAGCCGCCGGCGGCCTCGCCGGAGACGAACTTCTCGGTGTTGCCGCCGGCGGCGTTCTACCCGGTGGACTGGAGCAAGATAAGCAGCCTCTTCCACGGGCCAATGAGTGGAGAGCACCGACGGTGGGCGGCGGCGAAGCTTGATGCCATTAGGAGGGAGAGCTTTGCTATACATCTGTGGAACCGGCAGAGTAAGGGGTTGAAGGTGGAGGAAGGCAGCGTGATGAAGAGGTTGATGCTTGATTCATGCCTTCTCTGCAATTCTTCTTCCTGGGTAATCTGATGCTGCGGAAACTGCACAGATTTAATTTTGAGGCATCTTTGATTTTTCTTAATGACTAACTTCTTATAAGTTTCATCTTTGTTAAATTTTGTTGGTTTGTGGACATAATCTCCCGCGTCCACTCTTAAGTGACATGCAAAAAAAGAGAAGAAAATAAGTTTGCATGTCAATATCATTGTTCTTTTTGGTTGTGATTGTACTGGAGAAGACAGTGTTGCATGTGGGCAGAACATATAATTTGTTTCGTGGAATCAAGAAGAAGATGCTTCATCACGTCTATGACTATAAGAACTTCACAAGCACCGTAAGAATCTCAACAAGCCAACTTCAGTGTTCAAAAAAGCAAAAGGGTAGCGGGAGAGCGAGGTTGACGCCACTCAGATGCTGTATCGTTTCTGTTCATACATACGAATTATCAACAAGTGATTGGTTTTCTACTCTGGATCCGGAATCAGAACAAGCAATCTGACCAAACCCAACTTTAGCTCTAATCGAGGCCTTTTTCGGCCATCCTAACTAAAGATATTAGAAGTAAAAAAAAGGTTGTTATCGGATACCATCTCGCAGGGTTACATTTTTTGTACGCACAACAAACAGATACCTACTTCTTTTCAAAAGGATGCACTCGCAGTTCCTAAAAGAAGAGTATACGATGGGCAAACCGAAATACACAATCCTTAGTGCTCACTGTGATTGGGCAATCCAACTTGTGTGTTAAAAAAAAAAGGACAGTGACTTAAATATCTCATACAGTAAACTTGGAATTAGGAAGTCAACTACCACAGTGAAGAAGAAATCGGTTGCTTTGCGGAAGAAAGCGATGGATTAGATTCGCTAAAATTCATTCATGTGAACATCAACCAATAATTGATCATGACTAACTGAATTTTTTTTTTTGAATCGTCACACAAAAAGTCACAAACTGGAACTTTTGCCCCCTCTGTACAAGGCAACACTAATTGAAATTAGTATAATTAGTATCTTCAGTAACATTAGGAGAGAGAAAAGGGTTGAAAACTGGATCGATGCATGCAAGAGTCGGACCTATAATCTCTCAGAGATAAATGATGCCCTCAACTAGAAGACCGCCCGTGGGGACACAAACTGAAAATCTTTTTTTAAATAAAAAACTGGTTCATGATATATATAAATATAAATAAATAAGCATCACACTTTCTCTATTGATGGGTTCAGACTCCAAGGATGCATGCTTAATACTTATAATAGTGGCATTTCACATGGAAACACTTATTTCCCATTAATAGTGTGGAGATTGAGCACTGAGCAGTGCAGCTTGCTGAATAGAAATATATATTTAAAAAATAGAGAGAGAGAGAGAGAGAGATGACTTAGATATCTTAGTCATCCACTGTTTGGCACTTGGCCAATTGCCCATTGTCAGGATCAATGACGTATAAGCGAACTCGTGGCAATTAGTTTATGCAACTCCAATATCCAACTCCTGCAAAACCAAGTTAAAAGGGACCAAGTGAGTAAAACATGTTACATAAAAAATGGCCACGAATACCAGCACTGATTGATTGGTACCTGCTTACGACGAGTGATGAGAGGGACATGTGAGAAGGAAAGCAAATGAGCAGAGATGTTTAGTGAATTTTGTTCTGAAAGGTGTGGATGGGTGGGTCTATGTTCTAACGGGTCATGATCTCGGATCCCTCTTGAAGCCCAATGCCCATGTAAATTATTATCCCGCCCCGCCAGCTTTAACGTCGAAGAGTATCGGGCCGAGCACTGATTCTACCCGTCAAGAAAATTGGCTTGAAACGATACAAGCATCAATCCTATTTCGACAATTAGACTTTCTGTTGATATGACTCATGACACGGTAGAAGTCAATTGCTTGGCATTTGTCAAACATTGTTTTTAGAAACATTCACGTTCAAAAGATTACAGATTTTTTACACTAATGTATGTCAACAAAAATACGCAACCATCATACATAAAGAATTACTTTTTTTAACACAATACAATAAATCACTTGAAGTTTTGAGTGTGAACGAAGTTCAATTCTCTGCTAACCTGAAACACCTGTGGGGATGAGAAAGTTGAAAGAATCTGTAGTAATTTGTTGAAATGCTCGTACTCTACAATTTTGGTTACACGCTCATGAATGTAAGGAATCGGCACTTTTCAGAAGTTGAAATCTAATCAACCACATTCCAGAATATACAAAAAGCTATAACAATGCACGATGCTGGGGAGGCGTAATTGCATCTGATACAAACAAGGAAGCAGCATACCTTAACCGCGGGGGGAAATTGATATAAATCATCTACAAGCAGTAACCTAATCTTCAAATATCCCCTTCAAACCTGAATTGACAAGCCAAAATTTTGATATGTCTTGATTTCTCCTCCAAGCCCTGCTGTTACAATGACCACCCCCCAGGCTGAACTTCCACTGCCACGGCTTCCATTTCTTGATGGAAGATGTTTGTCGTAAGTGGTTGTCACGACTAACTTATCCTCTGGCCATGTCAGTGTGTCTCCGTCAGAGAAGTAGGTGCCACCATTAGAATGTGGAGCAGTTGCATAATACAACGGGCTACCATTGGATTCTGATCTAAGTCGTTGACTTCCATCATGTGTACTGGATGAAATTGCAGATTCCAGATGGTTTCCAGCAGAATTTCCATTTTGGTTAGCACTACCACTTGTTTCGTCAGATTGAACGATGCCTGGCCATGGAACAGCCACAGATACATCTTCACAATGGAAGTGTTCATAAGACTTCGTCACCGTAACAGCTTTCCCTCTGTTTGGTCGAGCATCGTCATCACATCTCCAGACATAGACATGAGAGTCTTCACTGGCAGATACTACATACTTTCCATTACTCGTCCATGATGCTGAAATTTGGCTGCTGGTGTTCCGAAATCCTGTGGAGAATTAAGCACAATCATAATAAGAAATGGCATGGCGGCAAAAAGGTAGTCCAGAATTATGTAAAATAGTAGGATCCACATGACAGCAAATCAGCACAGACAACTATCACAGCTGAACACCAAAGAGTTTAGCCAAGTTTGTATAGGCTATAACTTAAAATTAAATATAAAGCTAATAGTAAATAGAAACTTCTTTAACAGAATAGTTTTGAGTAGACAAGAATCCAATTATGGTAAAGGATTAATTTTATCACAACTAAGGTACCTGACAAGGAACATGTGATGAACATTGTGGGAAGTCCAAGGAACCAAAACAATAGCACCAATTTAACCTAGAGTAAAGGTTCTGTTTTGAAGAATCGCTTAAACATCTCCAAGGAAAAAAAATATGATTCCTTGCAGCATTCATCAAACAACTAAATTTCCAAAACTAATTCCCAGCAGCAAGTCAATCTCCAAAACTATCTACTTTAAACTGGCACAAATCCATGATAAAGGGGGGTGGTTGGTTGAAATTTAAATTTAAGGTGGGCGCAGAAAAATAAGAAAGGATCACATGTCAATTCAAAGATTAAAAGAAAAAAGTTATCAATTTAGTATAAAATGCAAGAATCCAAGAAAACACTAAATTAAATTTGTTACAAAGGAAACATTATTATGTTCTTTCCACAATGATCCATAAGAAAAAGAGACCTATGATGAAGGTAGTGAAATGAAACATGGAGAAAAGTAATAATTTTCAGTATTGAAATAGTTTATGAAGAAGTGGGTTGCATGATAAGACACCTTGTCCTGGACCTCATTCATTGGAGATTTCACGTAAGACACAAATCATACTATGAAAATGCCATGGCCAAAACAGAACTAACAGCTGATATAAATCTAATAATGAACACTAAGCCAAGAAGCACATTAAAATTTAATCAACAAAAGCTTCCACTCATACCTTTAAATTTGTGAACAAGATCTACACCATCAACAACCCGGACTCGCGAATCAGCAGTCGTGATTAGCACTTCAGAGGAACTGCCAGGGGCAAACTGTTAAAATAATTAGCTGAATCAGTATGGAAGGGACCATTAGCATCACCTAAATAAATAACACTTAAAAAACATGGAGCTATTTGAGATAATTAAATCTGCCAGATTTCTATCAGAAAAAACAAAATATCATTATGTTGTAAGAAACCTAATACCTGGAAACCTGTGATTTTCTTAATGTATGATTTCTTCTTTCTTCTTTGCAAGTCAATTTGACATTCTTGATGCAGCTTATTGTCTGAATAAAAAAATATATATGTTGATTTCATGGACAAAAAAAATTAAATAAAATGAGAATGAACATCAAGAACCGGCAATGCAAAGCATCTAAATGCAAGATATAAAATAATTAGCGTGTAACATCATTTATTTTTCTTACACATTTCATTTATGATCATCATACAATACTCGGTATTTTTTTCAAATATGTCTGATTCAAGAATTCAATGGCCAAGATGACATGTTTGATGTCTTCTAGAAGGAAAAATGCAATTGGCCAAAAAAATAAAAATAAAAAAAAGAAAAGAAATTTCTCCAGCTAAAATGTTTCTATGCTTATATTTAAGTAATCAGATACCAACTGATGTTATCCTTCTCGGGATCCTGCAATGCAAGAGCCTTAATTTCTGCATTGGGATACCTTTTTCCGGATATTAATTGATGTTATAAAAAAAAACAAGACAAATGACAAGGGAATATATTTTAGGAGTTTCTACATCTTAAAAAAAAATTATCATGTTCTAATTAAATCCAAGGAGCTCACCTGATGTACTGTATAAGTGGCAGGTACCTTTATGTGATCCAACCAAGGCACCCTTCAGAAGACAAATAATTGCCATAAAGTTTTGCATGAAAATAACAAATATATTAAAAACAAAACTGAAGAAAAAGAGCAACCTCGTACATGAGATGTAAATACAAAAGTATAAAAGCTCACCTGGCCATCTGGTGTATAACAAGCAGCAGTGACCATTTCATGAAGATCATTCCAATCGACAACTTGACGTTCTGGGATACTCCATATGCGTACTTTAGCGTCAAGGGATCCACTGATAAAATATCTATCATCAACAGGATTGAACTGGATGCACGTGACTGCAGAAGATAAAAATAATACACTGGTAACAAAATTAACAAATCATAGACTTAGGTTGTAAAATAAAAAGAGGCTTCAAATTCTGTTTATAATCTAAATTTTACGGCTACCAAATTATACATTACAAAAACGCAAAGTTTTTGAACAAACATAGCTCTTGAAATTGATTTAGATTTATCTTTAAATAAGTCTTGAGTTACAGGAGAAGGGATTTCATGCACTGCACCATCAAAACCCCATCAACATGTAATTGAGCTCAAGGCTTCATGTGAAACCAGGCTAAACAGGGGCTGCTAAGGAGGGCATGCCAGTTTAACACTAGGAGTCCATTAATGGTCCAAGATACACTTACCATAGTCACTATGTGAAAAGATCTTCAAACAAGATTTGTTTGACATGTGCCATAGCCTTACTGTTTTGTCCATTGAAGATGAGAGCAAATACTGGGGAAAAAAGACGTGGCAGATTAAAAAGGGATATCCTAAGAAGTAACCATAAGAAAATAATTTTAAACATCACTTTTGTAAAGCACGATGTTGAAGACCAAACACAGCAATCAAAAGCAGACAAATGCTATAAGCAGTTTCACCCGCTAAGCCAATCATGGCAGTCAGGCCACATTAAAGAGATTGGGCCCCTTCTCAAAGATTTGATGAAACGGTTCCACCAAATGTAAGGAAGGAAAGAGTGCGAAATGGAAGCCTTTTCAAGTCAGTTATTATTGACCTTGCAAATGGCAGTTTGAGTATTAACAGCATATTTGCTTCAAACTCAACTTTAATTAGAGGAGAAAGTGATATGAAAGGAACCGTACAAAGACTAATAGTAATTGATAAATGACGGTACAAAACTTTAACTTCAAAATGCAATAATGCATCCAACAAATTTGCAGAAAAATATATGCAATGTCAAGCATATGGGAGCATCTATATCCCTAAATCATTTGCGTCAACATTTCTGAAGTGAATGCATTTGAATATAGCCATCTAAATAAACACATTATTTACGTAGTTAATAATCATAAGTTTGAAATATGAAGACCCAAAGGTCAAGCTAAATTCGCCATAGATTGCATCTGAAGCATATTTACACCAAGAAAAGGTAGTTCTTCAAATATCGGAGAAAAGACCAAGCTGTAAATTAAATCTTGGAACTCTCATAGTTAAATAATTTAGAGATTTTGTAATTTAAGCAATGAATATTACTATTTCACATGGTGCTTGAAAGAAAATATATTGCATACAAATGGTAATTGCTCTTGAAGTAATGAAGTGAAATTTTGAGGTAAATGAGATATAAATTGGTTACATTTATCGATTTACCACCGTCTAAGCCTTTTGATTCAAATCTCATCATAATTGGCATCAGCAAACGAGCCGATATCACTTTCTTAGATGTCCCACTGTTATTCAGCAATGATGTTTAAAAAACAGATACAGGCCACCTCAAGACAGATAACTCAACTAAGCTTTGGAAAAAATTTTCAGCAGACCTCTTATGTCTGTCCTTAAATCATAAACCCTTAGTTCAGCTAGTTTAATGATAAACAGTAATCCGCTCTCTCATTGTTCACAGAAAAGCCACAAAAGATACTCCTTCCATCAATTTAAAGTTTCAGCCCTAAGTCATTTTTTCTTTCTTGTTATTACAGTAGTCAGAAGAAAAGCAATGGTAAGAACAGATAAAAATACGAGATTTCGTTATTATGTTTAACAGTAGGAATACCAATGTTATGAACCGATAATTAAAAATATTCACCACCATCCAAAGATAAGGGGGTAGACAGGTCAATCACCTCAGACTTGGACCAAGAGAGGTCGAGCACATCAGCAAGGTGGCCTCTGAAAGAGTAGAGAGGCTTCTCAGATAGTGCAAAGACATTTTCCGGCACAATAACGTGATCCAAGTTCAAAGACTTGCGACCATAAGAGATCTTCCTTCTTCTTTTCCTCTCCATGTGGGCAGCCTCGCCATTGGACAGAGCCAAAGCCGGCTCCGGAGAACCAAAGGCACCTTCTTCTAATTTATCAGGCGCCATTTCACCCCTCCTCTCGGATTCAATAACCTGCCAGACATGAATCACCCTGTCCTCCCCTGCACTGGCCAAATACCGCCCATCCAAACTGAATTTGATGCTCCAAATGCAGCCATTATGAGCTTGAATCTCTTGGCTCATGTACAACGCAGTGAGATCTTTGCAGGACTTGCCGTAGTGCCGGACTTTGGTCTTCTCCGGAGCATGAGACGAGACGTCCTGGCTATCGTCAGTGGCGGAGCTGGACCTACGCCCGCCCTTCTCAGACGAAGTGTCCTTCTCGTCACTGCTCCTTCTTTCCCAACTATAGTGGCCGGTCACTGAGCTTGCCACATTCTTTATGCTCCTCAACCAACCCCCTCCTCTCTTCTTCGCCTTCGGTCCGCTTCGGGAGCTACCGCCATCGACGGCGGAGTCCGCTGTGCCGTCCCTCTTCCCTCCTCCTTCCTCCACATTCTGCCGCCGCATCAGCTCCTGAACAATAGGCGAATGCCCGACGACGCACATCTGAAACTCCTCCCCCGTCAATTGCCGGCCCGTCCCTAGTTGCTGCAGCTTGTTCCATGTTCCATCCTCCCCAAGCTCGTTCACCACGAACTCCTCCCCGTTGTCCAGATTCTTTATAGTGCACACACCCGGATCATGGTCGCAACTAAGAACACTGTCCGAATCTTCCTCAAGACGCTGGTGGTGGCCCAACTCCGCGCTCGAACCTGCAAATGGGGAGTCGGTGTTGAACAACGACTTCCCAATCTCGCCTGAGCGACGAGAGAATTTGCCGCTGGGGGGCTTGCTGGACGCCGGCGACGGGCAGTTGCTGCCGCCGGAGTTGCGGTGGTGATCGTCAACATCACAGAGGTGGTGGTGGTGGTTTCTATGTACAGAGGTGGCGCTGGAGGAGACGGCGCCATCGGAGCTAGATCGAGCGATGGCCAGTTCCTCCGCGGTGGCCGGCCAATCCGGCGCAAGCTGATTGCAGGAGGCGGATCGGAGGCCAGGGTTGGCATCGGGACGGCCACCAACCGCATCCTCAGCCCCATCGTCGTCGGCGACGGGGTAAGGAGTGACCGACGAGTTCAAGCGGGCGAGGGTTCTATCCGACGCGAGGCCCAGGTGGCGGAGAAGCCGCTGCCGCCGCTCCTGCACGGAGGCCGGCTCAGCAACCCAGACATCGTACATGGTAAGCGCGGCCATGGAGAACCGCAGCGCCGCCGACGCCGATGCAGAGGCGGAGTCATCCCCCTTCCTCAACCCGCCGACGCAGCTGCTGCCGCCGCCGCCGCTGCGGCGGCGATGGTGGTGGTACGGGCCGCCCTCGTCGTTATCGGAAGAGCAAGAAGACGAGGAGCAGGAGACGATCCGGTCGAGGGACTCGTAGAATTCCTCGTCCCCCTCCTCTTCAATCCCTTGTTCCTCTTCTTGCTTCCACCTCGACGAAGTGGTCATCCTTGCAGGGCAGCACCCATCCCCTCACCAAATCCCCATCCCTCCACCTCCTCCTCGGAAGGGAGGAGGGGAACGCAACCACCCCCACCACAACAAAGCCTCAAACAACGATATCTATATCAATCTACCTTAGTCTAGACCAAGAAAGAATCCAAAATGATCGCGGCGCTGCTTTCAACCTACACGTCTGAGAGCAAAACCAATGGTGGGGGGAGAAATAAGGAGGGGATGGGAAGCAGCAGCCTGTAAGTAGGAAGTGGTCAGGCCTCATTCAGATCTAACCGGCCCTA
>JAVDBV010005038.1:0-11853 GCA_032619315.1 Piper longum | reverse complement strand
ATATATATATATATATATATATATATATTATTAGGGGAACCGAATCGAGTCAATTTCCCAGAGGGCATTGCAATGTAGAAAGCCGAACCAGACCTAAGGGCTTTTTAGTCATTATGAATCGCATATCACCACCATCATCATCACTCAAAACAGTGAAACCCCCGCGCCCCATCTCCCCCGCCCCCGTCGCCGGCGATGGCGTCCGATCTGGCGTCGATGAAGACCGAAGTCGGCGGCGGAAGCAGCGGAGGCGACGCCGAGGATCTGATATTCAAAGGGTTGAAGAAGGCGCGGCGGGAACGCGGGTGTACGGCCAAGGACAGGATCAGCAAGATGCCCCCTTGCGCCGCCGGAAAGCGCAGCTCCATCTACAGAGGCGTCACTAGGTAATGATGGGTGGTGATCTCCTTCAAATTATTTTTTTGATTTTTATGATTTTTTTTGGTGCTCTTCACTATTAATTATGGTTGAAAGTTAGAGTCAATATCTTGTTTGATGGGAAATTTGTTGTTGTAAATTGTGTGTAGTTCATAGAAAATGATTGTTTGAGTTCTGTATTGATGAGAATTAATCGGTGGTCTTTTTTATTTGATACTCATAAACAACACATTTTTGGTTGTCTCGTGGTCAGCTTGTTGTTGCGAATTGTTTGTGCATTACAAGAGCTTAATTCGAGCATGCCATGTGGTCTTGGGGAATGATTGGTTCATGTTTGTATTGTTGAAAATCAATTGGTGATCTTTTTGAGACTTTTAAACAACACATTTTGGTTGCTTCTGTGTCAATTTTTTATGGGAAGTTAGATGCAATTAATTGTTTCATGGTTCGCTTGTTGCAAATTGTACTTTATATGTATATGTAATGATATTATGGATCATTATTTGGATTTATTATATTTCAATTCTGATTGAGTTTGGACTCAATTTGTTGTTGTAGGTTGTTTGTGTATTAGGAGAGCTTCATGTATGTCTTGTAGTTGTAAGCAATGCTTGTTGTTAATCTTAGTGAAAATTGGTTGGGGATGTTTTGACACATGCAGAATGGGAATTGTGGGTCTTTGGATTTCGTGTCGCTTTGTTGTTTCTGGGTCAATTTGGCTTATGAGATTGTCGGATCTGAATTACCCATCTGCATGACGTAGAGGGCATTAGATTTGTGGAAGATTCCTTTTGGCGTTAAATTTTTCATTGTAAATTAGGCCTTAATACATACTTTGCACTCTTAGGCAATAGCAATTCCTGTTTTATCTTAGGATTGTTGAAAGTCAAATACTCAATTGGGGTTTGTATCTCTTTCAGAAGACGGTAAAATGAGCTGATTGTGCTGTGTAAGATAAGATATTGTCCAGTATTATCTTGTGTATCATCTGGACTTCGTGTTTGTTTACTTCTTTTTATCTCCTTAATGTGTTTGTTAGTTAGTTTAAGAAGCTATTCTGTTTGTTAGAAGATTTGAGGCAGATACTCCCTCATATTATGTGAGGTTGTTGTAACTGTTTATGTACATAAATAGAAGGCTATGTTGAACTCAATCTTTGAATCACCTATTTACCTCTCATTCTAACGAAGGCATTAGGTTTACAGAAGGCATTAGATTTGTAGAAGATTCCTTTTGGTGTTAAATTTTTCATAGTAAATTAGGCTCAAATATATGTTTTGCAGTCTTAGGCAATAGTAAATCCTCTTTTATCTTAGGATTTGTTGAAATTCAATGCTCAATTGGGGTTTGTATCTCTTTCCTAAGACGGTTACATTGTTAAAGTGACCTGATTGTGCTGCACATTCTAATTGTTTTGGAGAAGTATCACGATATTGTTTGTTGTTTTGATTCTCTGCTTGAATTTATGAACTTGAGTCATGAACTCAATTTTCAGTGGATTCTAATGAAGTTTCAGGATTCCTTTAGATATTTTTGTCATTGTCTTTTTCAACAATTTTTTGTTTTTGTTTTTTACAAATCGTAATCACATTGGAGACAAACTGTTTTTGTTTTCCTTTATAAATAATAGGCATAGATGGACAGGACGTTATGAAGCGCACCTATGGGATAAAAGCACGTGGAACCAAAATCAAAATAAGAAGGGAAAGCAAGGCAAGTGGGTTCTTGCTTTTTCCAGTACAAATTCTATTTTATAGTCAGTGCATCTGAAACTTTCAAATGGAACAAAATCCACTACTTTAAAGTTTTCAGTTGCCTATGTTTTTGAAGTGTACATTGCCACACTGCAACATATCAAATCTTTCCCCTTCTCTACTGATTTTATATATTTTTTGCATGCATCTTCTTTCTTTGTTGGTGCCGACAACCATTTGGGTACTTCCTCCTACTTCAGTTTATTTAGGTAAAATTCTTCTTCTAATCACAAGAGCTTCCTTTACAAAATAATGCTATGGTGCAATAATTTGATAATAATTACTTAAATTTTATGCTGAAGGTGCATATGATGACGAGGAGGCTGCAGCAAGAGCTTATGATCTTGCTGCATTGAAATATTGGGGCCCAGGAACGATAATTAATTTTCCAGTAAGTTCATCCGAGCTTGAAATCTATAGAGTTTGATTTCTAAGATTGAACGGAATCTAATTGAGCATCCTAAGTTTAACTTTCAACTTTTTCCTTGAGATTTACTTTCCTTACATCTTTTCATTGTTTATTATTCCTTTACAAATATGTCCACTATTATGTGACAGCTATTATCTCCCTTCTAGGTAACTGATTACTCAAGAGATCTAGAGGAGATGCAGATGATGTCCAGAGAGGATTACCTCGCCTCTCTCAGGAGGTAATACCCTCTCTACCACTGTCAGGTTACTTAATTATGAGCCTCCTTTCTCCTTACACATTTTTAAATGGTGTTGCTTCAGGAAAAGTAGTGGTTTCTCAAGGGGCTTATCTAAGTACCGTGGGATTCCTAGGTATGATTCTGAACATGGTTAATGCCAAGAAAGATGCTTTTGTTGTCTCGTGTCTTCTTTTCTATATTTACCGAAAGACACAAAACCAACAGCAATAAGTGGCATGTCCCAATTTAAAAAGCTGAACTTTGTTGGCTTCTTGATGAGTATTAAGATGTTGCCAATAACGAGGCAATTGCTATAAAGATCCTGTTTGTCAATAATCATGGCCATGATAATCTAATTATTCTCTTAAATCTGCTTCAGAATCTTATACTTTACAGTTGTTATACTGATATCAAACTTGTAGATTAGGTGAGCTTTATGCTTAATAATTTTTTGATTTTACCTATATTTACTTTCTCTCTTCGAAATCTTTTCGTCCAAGACAGATTGTAACTCTGGAAAGGAAAGCCTTGTAGGGTTATATAAGATCTGATATTCATATCTCTCAGAATACCATTTCTGAAAAGACGTTTAAAGTTTTTATTGTTTGTTATTTACCGTAGATCCACTCAGAACAGATGGGATTCATCTTTTGGTCAAATGCTTGGAAATGAGCATTTCAGCAACCTAACTTGTGGTAAGACACGTCCTATGAATTTCTGTACCTTTAAAAGCTTTTTGTGGTATGCAACTGACACAGTAAGCGCATTTATCATATCTTCTACCAGGTACAAGTGAAGAGGCAGCAACTGAGAATGAGCTGTTGGCTGGGTTTTGTTTGGAGAGGAAAATTGATTTAACAGGCTACATCAAATGGTGGGGAACCACTCACAAAACTCATCGCTCAGAATCCCATACCAAATCATCAGAAGGGTCCCATAAAGTAATTGAAGACATTGGTACTGAACTTAAATCATCAGAATGGTCTGTTCAGCATACAGAGCCATACCAGTTCCCATCATTAGGGCTCCCACACAGTAAAAAATTTGTTCCATCAGAAAGATCTGCTTATAGCATAGTATCTCAGTCTACAGCTCTGAAATGTTTGCAAGATAAGCTAACAAAGGTTCAGGAAGGAAATAACAAAGAGAAATTGGCAGAAGATGGAGCTGGGAAACCAGAAGCTCCAACAACCTCAGGCGAGCTCTGCCTTGCCAGAACTTCATATCCATATGGACCTTTCATATCATCATCTTTGCTGCCTAGCTGCAGTGCTATTGATCATCCAATACCAGATCCTTTATTTTGGACTGGCCTTGTTCCTTCAACAGGACTTTCATCCAGTACAGTGGTTAGTATAGGGCGAAAAAGTACAGAAAATATATATGCTCCACAGTGATACTATCCAGTGTAGCATCATGGAAAGTATAGTTGCAATGATCAAGTTCTGCAGTTTTTTGCTTGACAAGGCCAGTGTCCGTTGACTCCATTTCTTCGTAGTCTTTACATGTGGGGAAACGGTTAGTATCTGGCAAATGAATGCAATGATCAATTTCTGCAATCAGTGTATGATAATATATAAGTTGCATTTGAAAACAAATTGGCCTGCATTTTCTGTACAATATATTGGCCCTTACTTTGCAAGTCCGATGCAGCTTTATGATCTTGTTTATTCACATCTATCAGATTTGGAGAAGTCTCACTTGAAGCTTTTAATAGCTTAAGTTGAGGATAGTGCAATGAATGTGAAACCAGCTGCTGTATGTGCAACAGAGAAGACTTTAATACTAGTTTTTAATCTTAAACAGAGGATGGTGTTATTTATTTAGAGCCACATTGATGTATTAATATATTACTATTCTAAAGGACAAAAATAATACGGCTTTGTTCATCTGCTTTCTAAATATCATTTGTTTGTCATTCAATCTACGTGGGATTCTTTCTGGGACAACTATTGGAAGTAAATTTTAATCATTTGTAGCGATTTCATTTATGCAGGTAATTTAGTTTGCTTCTTGAGTTCTATGATGTTGATAATATTTCCAACCTAGCATCCGAGATCTTTAATAAGGTTCTCTCTTTTAAGATGAGAATGCAAGAGTCTAAATTGTATGGTTTGCCGACCAATAAATTTTCCTAATTGAGACCACCACCCACCCCTTGTTTTAAACCATACAATTACTCTAAACTGCAAAAACGCTCTTGTCATTCACTTGGTTAAAAACAGGGTAAATTGTCAACCTAGAAAAAAATTTTCTTGATCAACAAGACTATACAATTTGGACTCAAAACACAAGTTCTCCCTTAAATTCTATTTAGATTAAAAACCACCGCCCACTTCAAAATGGATCACAATAATCTATTCAATTAAAAAAAATCTAGGAAACAACTTTAACATAATTAAGGTAGAAGTGCATGTACCCATAAAATGTGGATTTCCATTACCAAGAAAATAATCAGCAGTGTACATTCGAAGCTTTGTTTAATTTGTACAATAAAGAACCAATAGTACAAGACAGGCAAAAAGGAAAAATATATAATTATGAATACATATGCCCTTCCAAAACGGGCCATCCATTATACTGCATCTTCTCTACAACTGAAATGAATCTTTTAGTTATTGTATCTAGCGCCCCAATTTCCTGCTCAATCCTCTCCACAATGAACAACCTGCTAGTGTGGGCATAGTTTTATGAGGGGACTGCCGATGCTCCGCCAGGTTAGAGACCCCAACAAAGAGAACCGAATCTGAAATGCTATGCAATAATCACATTGGCAAATAATTCTTTCTATGATGGGTTTGGGTGAACATCTTCCTCAAGAACGATATCGGCAGGGTCTCCAATCCACGGCCTGCCTTCTCTCCACTTAAATCTGATCCTCAACTTACCATTAGCATCCACGCCCACTACCTCCCCCCGGCTGGCGTAGGTCACCATGCCCCATCCCCACCTTGGAGACATCAATCCAGGTCTGAGTCTCACTTTATCACCTACTTCAAATGCCCTAACCCGCTCCATTTCCCACGCCTTGCATAGCCATAATCTCTCTATAAAGCAGAACGCCACCCACAATTCCCCATCCTCGATCCTGTGCACTACACCAACACTTAAATGACTGACCTCCCCCCATTGATAAGTTGGAGTTGATACAGAAGCCTTCACCTTCACCCAATCCCCCACCTGAATTTTCTCCTCTTCTACCAGCTCCACCTCTGCAGGGTCCAACATCCACGCCTTCCACCCTAGTGGAGTGTATATTCTGAGTTTACCATCACCATCTATTGCAGAGATCATCCCCACACTCATGTGGCTATGCCCTGACCATCCAAATCTTGGTTGCTTCACAGAATTTTTTACCTTCACACGTTGCCCAACAAGGAAGGCTTCTACTCTTTCAAGCAGGTGTCCAGGACCTACCCATCTCTCTTGTTCTCCACAGAATCCGACTAGGACGTTACCATCCCATAGATCCTCCTCTGAATATCCAATACCTTGAACTACACCTATGCTTCCAGGCTTTATAGACTTCCACCCCTCTGAATCAACTCTGAGTTGGACCCATTCACCTACTTCAAAGATTTCCTCTTTCTCAATATCCACAGGATCACCTCTCCAGAGCATAGACATGCCAAAAAATGAAACCCTAACTTCCCCATCAGCGTGAACGGATGTAATTACCCCTCGTGAATCAGGATGGGCTCCCCGCCAACCCAACTTTGGCTCAGTCAGCCCAGACCGAAAGCTGACATGCTGACCAACTTTTAATGGTGGGACCTTTTCAACATCTGTGAAATGAGTCATCCAGCGTCCTTTGCGAAAACAACTGGCCAACTCTAAATAACCACTCTCCTGAATACTATGTACCACCGCTAGCCTTTCTTTACTAATCCCATTCCAGTCATATGCGGGTCTTGACCCAATAACTGGTTTTACGCTAACCCAATCGCCTACTTCAATCCCAGAAAGCAATTCTACATCCCCAGGCGATACTTTCCACAAATTATGTCTGCCAGACACTTTAACCTGACATCCAAAATGACTGAAATAAAAAAAAAAAAAACAAGCAAAACCACCTAAAAGGAATTTGTGCTCATAGAAAGTCACGGAATGCCTCTTAATTACTGTCACAAAATACAAGCTCGCATATTAAAGTAACCAAACCTCTTCAAAAATATTGCAAGTAGATAAAAAGAGAGATTTTACCTTTAATATTAACATTTTGAAAACATGATCAACCGACAGATAAATGGACTGAAAAAAAGGTTTACATCTTGTAGCATTTTAAAGGAATAGAAAACTTTATACGCATTTAAAATAGGAATCTTTCAACAAGAAAGGAACAGCATAGGGGCAGGAAGATGTAAAATGTTGAACTGGTACACATAAAAGCAGTCACAATTTTACATAACATGCAACGTCCTACATAGGAGACAAAAACCTAAGAGCTCAGCATTCGATGAGGCATAATTAGCATTAAATCCCGTCAATGTTAAGGCCATTTCCCATCACAAAAAGACTAAGCCAAGTCCTCATCAGAAATTTCTCAAAGTGGAACTAATATAGCTAGGACCAGAAGAAACCTACATATGCTCACATGTATCCAGGAAAAACATAAGTAACAGCTTCACCAGCATCTAAATTTAATCAAGAAATAAATACAAAGTCCAAGCCAACTCGCACATACAAAATGTCAAAAACAATGTCATTTAGTAAACGAAAGTTCTTTTCTATCGCATTTAATACTACTTCATGCCAGAGCAGCACTCAGATACCTCTGGGAAACAAATCATTCAAAAGAATGGAGTTATGATACCGATGAACAGAGCAAAAGAGTAAAAGAATCTAGTAACTCACATTTAAAGTGCCATCCATATCTATCCTTGATATCTTGCCAATGGTTGCCACAGTTTCGTTTGACCATCCCAATCGAGGTTGTACAATTGATGACATTACATGAATCTCTTGTCCTATTTCAAAGGGTGTAACTTTTTCCATATCTGTCACAGAGCAGCAAAAAGGCTTGCTTCTAAAGCAAAAGGCAACATTTATATCACCGTCCTCTTCCAAGCTATGAATTATTCCTATACTATTTCTTTTCACATCATCCCATCCATATTTCGGGGACGGCACTGTTGCTTTAACTCGCACCCAATCTCCCACCTATGAGTAGGACAAATTACATCTTCTAGTTAACATAGGGCTTGTTACTCACAAAAGAAATAAACTCAGAAATGAAGAAACCATGGAAATGGGAGGGGGGGGGGGGGGGGAAAGGAGATTTGCAGTATAACTGATACCTTAAAATTTTCAACTTTTTCCATGTCAGAAGGATCTGCCTGCCATGGCAGAGCTCGGTCGGGAATTTCAATTTTGAGCAGACCATCACTTTCTATCTCACATATTTTCCCTACACTATGATAAGTTTCACCCCCCCATGCATACCGAGGCTCCGCAACAGAACGCTTCACACAAACTTGATCCCCAATCTATAAGCACAGTTAAATATCAAAAAAAGCATGATCAAACAAAAAGTAAATTTCTTGCTGAGCAACTTAAAAAAAAAATGGTTGCTTTACCCTAAATGGAACAACTGCTTCAACTTCCTCGGGTTCACATTGCCAGGGATTTGGTAAATAATTCATTTCGAGTAAAAGAGTATTGTCTGGCCTGATGCAATATACAATGCCAATGCTTCCGGGAGTTACAGCACCAAATCCATGTTTTGCAGTTGTAAGAGTTGGGCGAATTCGGACCCAATCACCAACCTTGAATTCTTCAACTCTTTCCATTTCTGCAGGATCAGCTTTCCACCCACGAGATGCTCCAGGAAATCCAACCCGTAAAATTCCATCTTCATCCACACATAGAACTGTTCCAACACTATCACGAGATTCTCCACGCCACCCATATCTGGTTCAACATGAAGATAATTCTCATTAGAAAATCATGTTTATCTGCATATGCATATGCAAGTGGATCAAAAATAAATAAAAAAATTACAACAAACTAGGTGTGAGCCATAAAAATTTTTGCAAAAAATATTCGCTCGTAATTCAGAATGTTATCCTTGTTCAAATAGTTTATACATGAACCACAAACAATCAGTTCACCAACTCCAAACATAAAAATACCAAGAACGTCATTTTGTTGAAAAATGACAGAACAAAGGCTTTGTAATAGCAGATAAAATAATTATACTCCTCCATAAAATACATGCATGGCAAACTAATTCGTATTTGACAAGCTTGTTTCACAGAGATCGCACTCTTTAAAAAGTTCTCATGTAAATCTCATGAAAGAAAACATAGCAACCTAAATGTCACCATAATGTCTAATGCTCATACATACAATTTAGTTGGGAGTGAGAAAAACGAACGCCCACCTTGGCTCTTTAACATCTGCCTTAAGCTTAACATGTTGTCCTCGATCCAAAGGAATCACTTTCACAACTTCATTCGTCAGAACAAGAACCTCGCCAGTGCAAAATGCAACTTTCAGGTTATCCTTGTCCAAGACAGTTTGTACAAAACCAACACTTCTATGCCTTGCACCTTGCCATCCATGAGCAGGAGACTTCACAGATCTCCTAAACTTGACCCAATCTCCCACATTGTACCTGGTGCAATCCAAATGCAACTATAAAATTACATATATGCAGGCATTTTTGCATATAAATCCATGTAATGAACCATTAGACATCATTTCTAATATAACCACCATCTCCACCACCACAACTTAACTTTCATAGTTATCAATCGTGAAATCCACCTCTCAGCTGCTCAATATATGTAATTCACAAAAAGAGACATACATTTGTCGTACACGTTTCTCCAAAGCTTGCCATGAGGCAAATAATTTCAGAAATACCACTAAGAAAGAAAGTTAACAAACAAAAAACACTTATATGACTTACATTGTCGGTGAAAGCTGAACTCCTCTACCAGCAAGAGCTTCCATCAGATCCTCTGATATCCATTCTCGAGGAAGAGCTTCCAACAAATCACGCAATGTCTTACCACTGTCTTGGTAGTTAAATAAATAAAAAAACTAGAGTAAGTTACAGTAGTCCGTTATACGCACACAGGGGAACATTCGAGTATGGTTTCTTAGCTAGAAAGGAGCATAGGCCAAAGTTCACAGACAAGGTAAATATTTGAGGTGAACACTTAATCGGGACAAAAAAAAAATGCCAAGTGAGAACTGTCATGCTAAACAAGGAACTTAAACATTAACAAAAAATATGTCCAGCACAAGTTAAGAGCAAATGAGAGTGCAAAGTTTACATGTGCTGAAGCAAGGACAGAAGCCCGTACATTTACATCATATGAGTATGTGCTGTGATTTTCAGTGTGTTCGCTTACTCTATTCTAGAGAAACAAACATTTTTTATCAATAAACATGAAATATTACATATTGTCAACTGCCATCTAAGAGTGAACTAGATTATTTCTAACCACTTTGTAAGCAACAAAATATTACTATATTGGTATTCATCTATCCACAATGATTTCTGTTATAACACATCCAAAAATTCTGGAGGTATGTACAATGACGATGTTGTCAGATGCCTAAAGTTTTATTTCATTAGGTTGCAACAGAATGGGCAACCGGTATGAAACCTTGGACTTTGGTTCTATGAGGTTTTGTGTCAAATATTATAAGTGTGAAAGCAATCAATTAGTGATACAAAATCCATGTCCCCCACCCACCCAAAGCCCTAGACAGGATAAGATGAAGACAATGATAATAGACAAAACAGCATATGTGATAATTATGAATCTAAAAACCCAGCACTTCAAAGATAACGTTCTTGATTTGACAATGCACTGATAAGAAATGAGCCAAAATCACCCGACCTTATGATCCTCCATGAAAGTCACATTTTGATGCGGTGCATACCATGTTTACAAGCCTTAGTTTGATTTTCTTGCTTAGGAAGTTTTCCTATGGCAGTCCTTGTAGTATGGTATGCTTAAGTTAGAAATTATTTAAGTATTTTCGGATTTATTTTTAGTGCTAATTAGAATTTGCCTTGTTTTGTCTTTCTTTGTACTTTGCCAATAAATAAAAGCTTCTTCATACATTGCAGAAAGTTTAATAAGTTTCTTAGCCATGATTTCCATCTCTACTTTGCTTCGCTTGCAAATATTATTGTTTTGCTAAGTAATATAGCCAAAACGTTAATATTTCTTCATTAGAATATTCACTGGACGATTGTGACAAGTTCCATCACATTTTTAAATAGGACACAAACTAACATTAAACAATTTATAGTGAAAACCGCAAAAAAGACAACTTCGAGTACTATCTTCTCCATCTATAACTATAGATTAAGGCATCAAACAAAGATTGGCCTGTACTTATCTTGCTATTAAAAACAGGGAATTCACCATCTTCATAGATATAGTTATACCAATCAATATCAGTAAAGAGCACAAGCACACGAGACAGAAAACAAGTCCTAAACTCAAAGAAATTATCTAGATTAAACAAAGGGAATGCAAAAGATTTGCCAATAAATGTCATGATAAACTGCATCATTGGCCTGTCAAATCATTCAAGCTTGGTATTTTATAACAAAAAAGCTAGATTTCCATGTTGTTCTCTTCAAAGAAAAACAAAGTGTATTAGGCTATAACTACTTGCCTGTGATTTTGAACTTCAACGCCAGCTCCAGGATACCGAAGCATAAAATAGATCCATTCCAAATTCTCACGAATCATTTTTGCCGTTTCAGCTGCTACATGAAAAGCATTGTCACCTTCATCATCCTGTTGATTGATTGAGCAAAGATCAATGTAAGGAGAACCTTAATGAGCAACTATACCTTAAATGTCCTAAGATTATTATTGGAATAAAAAACTTGATAATTCTCACAGACCAGTAGACCAGTATAATATGATCTACACATTAAGAAATGAGATGCGCAAATTATACTTAAATATTCCTTCTTCTCTTTATTATTAAAGCTCTAATGTTATCCGCACTGCTAAAATTAAGGACAATGAAATTGGTAACCAAGGGATTAGTTTATGTTTCTTTTTGTCAAAGTATTACTGAGGTTTCACCCT
>JAVDBV010005037.1:0-11528 GCA_032619315.1 Piper longum | reverse complement strand
AGTGTGTGTGTGTATATATATATATATATATATATATACACACACACACTTATATAATTAAATTAATTAAGCATATAGACATATTCTATACCGCTCCTATGGCTTGATTTCTATTACATACACAAGTGAGAATAATATGTAAGGCAAACTTGATGTGATTTTGCTTCTGACATACTCCTTCCCAAGTTGTAGAACAACATAGCAAGCAGTTCCTGATAACAGACTTGGGTTGGAGCAATAATAAAATTATAACATAAGACTTCTCTCAATAAGTATATGCATACTATATGACATATATCTACAAATAATGAGTATAAAATAAGAGAGAAAGAGAGAGAGAGAGAGAGAGAGAGAGAGAGAGAGAGAGAGAAAGAGAATCAAGGAAGCTTGTGAACTGCTTGAAGCCTTGAGCATTAATCAAAAACACTTCAAGTAGACCCTTCATTTTTGGCCTTGTTCAACATCTACCAAAAGAGCTAGAGAAGGAAAAGGGATTGAAAATAAGTGAGAAAGATAATAGCATAAAAGCCATTGAGAAAACTGCAACTGGCCAAGTTTCATTGAATTTAAGAAGTGAACTAATGTGGAGGTTTCAGTCAATTAAGTGGAGATAGTTTTTTTTTAAAAAAAATTAAATTTTAATTTTTCTCAGTTTAAAACTGTTTTAAATGTGCTGACATTAACCATCTCTTTTATTTGAGTAACTGATTCAATTTTGCAAGCTCAATTTAAAACTGTTTTTTAATTTGATGATATAATTTTTTAGTCCTCAATTTAGAGCCCAAAATCTTCCAATTACCCCTTTTTAAAACCCCGAGTAAGAAAAAAGTTTCTTGCTAAGCAGACTATACGATCCAGATTCGTTTGGCGGTGTCATGCATGGAGTCTGATGTACATTCATCTTTGGAATGTTAGTTGTTAAAGTCTAATTGGAATGAAGAAGTTGACGAAATTATATTATTTATCTTTATTTTTATTAATAAAATGGAAATTCGATATTAACCTGTAATTAAAAGCAAGAGATTTAATCGATTAAATCACAATTAAAATGACAAAATAAATTATTATTATTATTTATCTTCTTATTTTATTATGATCAATGTTTAAAATTAAAGTCAATTAAATTTTATATCTAAGATATTAAATTATTATATATTATCTTTTATTATTCAAGGAGAGTGTAATATAAATCAAGCATGGTGCAATATCATGCTTAATTATATCTAAACACTATAAAATAATACCTCTAAGAAAAGGCCAAACACAATTTGACTGCTATATTAAGAGTTAATATGCGAGACATTATTTTGACAAGGATTTTAATTTTGAGCAAATATAAATGAACGGTGCTGAAATGCTTTTTCTAATTTTCGACGGCAACGGTGTTAAAATGTTAATACAGGCCCTGCTAGGTCAACTAATGGGCCCGATGGAAGACTATGAGAGAAAGAAGCACATAGAGAGCACTTTGTGGGCCCTCAAGCCATCAATTTATCAGTGCTGTTTCACCAATAAAAATGACCGGTACTTTTTAAATATTGCTCCCGAAAAAATGGATCAAAAAACACAAAATGAGAGTAGAATTAGCAGAGGTTTTTTAATTAGTTCTTTTAAATATTTCTCGTACCAATATGTTTAATTGGTTCACTCTATCTAATTCATTTGTAAGAGTATACCTTGAGAATTTTAGGGTCTGAAAGCAAGTGAATGACTTATTCTAATTCTTTCCACCATTTTCAAAGGTTCACAAAACACAAAACATAAATGTACTTCATTCACTTAATAACAAACAACAAACTGGGCAAAAACCAGGCAAGATGCGACATCATGCACACTTATATTAGAGATAGACTCTAATTTTATTGATAAATGGTCATTACATAATGAGAGACATATTATAATGATCTTATATGTTAAAGATAGGCTCTAATCCTAATTTTTTCCTTTCCTTCGCAAAAATGCAACTCAAAATATATTCTAAACCAATGGATTAAAGTCAGTAAGGTCTAGTTGTAAAACCCATTTGTAAGAGTTAATCATATGGACGAGTGATAGATGTCATCTGCATAAAAAAGCAAGCAAGAAAATTTCTACATCAATGAATGCTTGCATGTTACGTCTTGCTGCAAGGTCTTACAGTAGATTCAGACTCTTCAACTAATAATACTTATTTAGAACTTTGAATTTACACAACGGTTTGTAGTTTAAAATATGAAATGCATCACGACTCGCTTAAGGGTTCCGGCTGATGCCACTGCAGTTCCCCTAAACTGCACACAAGATAAATATTATCAAGTCATATAATTTCCAATACATTTGAATCAGAATGATGGCAACAGTGATAGTAATTTGAATGATAAGATCAAGAAATGAAGTTTTGAAACACAAGCATGACAATCATTTTGTTTGATTTGATTCGATTGAGCTATGTAAGCTTTCAGGCAATTTGTTTCTAAGACCAAGCATGCTAACCATTCTCAGTAAGTATTCTTTAGCTAACGAATGAGTCAGAACCCTAAATTATTTGGTTACATTGAGCTCTGAACCTTGCTTTGCGTTAACCATACTGTACTCCAATATGGGGCTATAATCATCTGTTCCAAATAATTCAACACTTGGAGAGCAGACAGAATATTTCACTACGTATGCATGTCATGCATAAGTATGTCACCAAGAATTTATTTGGAAAATCATAGTCAACCACAAATACGGTTATAATAGAAAAGGAAAACAGCATACACCCTTCTTTAATTTTACCTTTGATTTGAGTTTCAGTGTGAGAGTTCCATCTGTAGTACACGATTGGATCATATTTGCATCTAAATGAAGACGGATTATGGCTTCCACAATTTCCTTAAGCAAACACTCTCTACAAGGACATTTCATCTCTATCACAACTTCTTTGTCCAGTATTGTGACTGTAAAATCAGCTAAGCCATCTTTGGACCACACCCAGTTGAGTTCCTCATCTGCTCCATCCATTTCACAAGCCTTCCTCTTGCTCACAACAGACTGTCTACCATAAGAAAGACCATCATGGCAATAGCTATCTGATGTTCTTGCGACAATGTGTGGGTGTTCTTTTGCTTTGTCCTCTGGCCCCTCTTGTTCTTTGGAAGCCTCCAATCCTTCAACCCTTCTCTTAAGCACTTTCAAATATTCAATTGTGTCTCCAAGGATGGATACCTTATCAAACTGTCCCAGTATTCACACAAAATGTACGACAATTTAGTACATAGAAAATGCTAGAATATTATTTTACATGAGGATCAAGAATCGGAAATCACAAACTAGTAAGTTTGCTACCTTGCTAACTGATGGAACTAATGATCTTAGTATCGAAAATTTCTCATTAATTTTCTCTCTTCTTTTACTTTCTGACAGTATATGGTAGGCGGCATAATTAGTGCCATCCAACTTCAAATTCCTTCCTGTTTCATCAATTTCTTACAGAGACTTTTTAGACCAAATACTGCGGATCACTGTGCCGGATCGTACATGTTTCAGCATCCTTTGAGATGACCTGCACTGAGGCTTTATAGCATGAATGTCCTTTTTACAAGTCCAAAAACTGGATCTGCTTGAGCGAAGGAGTAGGCTTGGCTTCTCGGTAGGCTCGTTGTAGCTCCCATATATGGCTTCCAGTGTCCTCGAGTAGTGTGGATCACTAATTTGAAGATCCAAAGGGCTCAATTTGGTGTAGTTATTTTCTTGCAGTTCTCAGATTACGGAGTGGTTTGTCTTTCCACAGGGCACAACTCTTTCAGCATTGCAAAAGGGTGACTCATACCATCACTTGCATCATCGTCACTACATTCGTCATCCATGAATTGCCAACTTTGAACAGGAGAATTCACATTCAGAGAATTTACCATTAATGAATCATCATCAGAGGAACTAGATTCTCGGTCATTTTGCTCCAATTCCTCATTTAATTCAAGGCTATAATCATTCCCGTTTTCCTCATATTGTACTCTTTCCTTAAGTTCATCACAGTCCTGATGGTTTTCTTTGTCACAAAGTGACTTCGGGAACTCAAGAAAGGTAGTTGTTATGCACTGAATAAGATTGGTTTTCTCTGAAATCTTCAACCAGAAATAGAAATAATGGAAAAACAAACATCAATATAATTTCCAAGGTTCATATGACAAGAAGTTCCTCCCTTTCACCCCCACAAATAACAAGCTTCTTACCAATTCAGTTACTCCAAGCTCAAGGATACCACTTAGAAGGTGGAAGCATACCATGGTCTGTCAAAATAAACAAGTACCTGGGATTCATTCTTCTACAAAAACATCGGCGTACATTTAAATAGAGAGATCCATATTTAAAGATCAAAGACCAAAAAGCGGAATTCCCTCTAGAAAACATCTAGGATAGAGGAGCTGTATGCGAATTCTCTGATTTAACACAAAAATTTGTCCTTCCAGAGGAATTCTTAAGCAGTTCAGGTAGATGTATATTAAGTTTCATGCATGACTAATAAACAGGAAGACTTAAATAAGAGAAGTTGCTATATCTAAGTCTATAAAGTTTAAGGAATAAATTTCAAGTATGGAATGTACGAAAGTTTTAAAGGATAGAAAATATTTAATTGAATCCTCCAGAAGCAGATCACCAAATCAGAAAACACGGATCAGAAGTTCATAGCTAAAACTATTTGATAAAAGGACTTCGACCTGAATTGATGCGCTCTGGATCCAAAACTAGTTGCAATCGCAGACATGATGCCACATACAAAAGTAGTCAGTGTAAGCGTTCTTAGTAAATGTGATGACCAAAAAATGATAAACATTCAATCTCTTCACAACATTAGCTTTACCAAAAAATCTAAGTTCCTGACCTTTGCTAGAAGTGATCTTGAAAATGCTTTGCTATCTGCATGATGGGCATTATAGAATCAGACGTGATGACCATTTGCTAATGCTTTTCCTGGCAACCTGCACCGTTGTTAGGACAAGGCACTGAAAAAGTGTACTGTGTCAAAAGCAAAAAAAGGTAAAACCTGCAAAGCATTATAAATATGACAGATTTTACATATAAGTCATAGAACATGATTGCATCAAATACATAACAGAGAAGGGATATGATCTTATTACCCGAAATGAATTGTGATCGTGCAGTGTGTATGTCTTTATTATCTCCTTGTACATATTTTATGAAATGATTTGAGCATATATATGTAAGAACTTTTGATCTTGTTGATAAAAAGAACTACCCCTATCCAAAATTGAAGGTGAAAGACATGCAAACCATGTAGTACCACTCCAAATCTGTGAGGTCGTCAGGAGATAAGGAGGCAGAAGGCCTCCTTGCTTGTTGGTTACTGTCACTAGCTGAAAGTGATACATACAGCGCCCTCAGTTGCTCACTTCTTTCCAAACCCATCTCTTCTGCATTTAGCTCAAAGTTTGATTGTTTTCCTAGTCTTTATGTCCCCATTGTAATGCCCTTCTTTCCACTCCAACACCCTAAAAAGGAGCCTCAATATTAATGAGAAAATACTATGTTTTCATTTGATAATCATATTTTTTTGCGAGAGAAATTCATCAATTTCATTCTGGCATGCTTTAAAAGAAAAAAAGTCACACACGTTCAAAAGGAAAAAATGCAAAAGAATTGAGTACTAATGGGTTGATTAATATCATATCAGCTGCTTTTTTACAGCAGTGAATATCCACAAACACAGCAATTCAAATTGATGGGCATGAAAAAAGTGCTAGTAAAAACACCCTTGTTGTTGAGATGAACTTGCCTAGAAGATTGCATAACTCCATTGAACACTCCGGACAGCAACCGCCAGCTTCCTGCCCAAGTGCTCTTGTGGCATGTCTTCTTCATGGTCACGAGGGCTAGCAGCCATTCTCCAGCACGTTACTTTTCTCTTTGTCTTGAACTGCAGATAGCTCTCCTAAAAAAGCACAACAGTCCCCACTTTGTGCTTGGTTTGCAACACACAGCAATATTGAGACATAGACATTCCAAGATAACAAAGATTTGGAAACTCTTGCAGCTTTCCACCATTGAAAACAGATGTGTTTTCTACGGTGCTAGCTTCATGTTCTGACTGAAATACGCCATCGAATGTCCATTCCAGACCAAAAAAAGAGCTAACAAAAGTGCATGCAAGAGAGGGAGATAATGAGAAAAATCTCTAGCATACATCAGAAACCAATACCCACTATCACCAAACTTCAAACTACTTCAAACAACATCGGAAGACACACATTCCTATGACTTCTTAGCTGGAATACATACATTTTTTTAGCTGGAAACTTGAACAGCACCCCCAAGAACCTCCTCTGGTCCTAGAAAAGAGAATCAATCTCTTGAAAGTCGTCACTTATCTAGAAACAAAAAACACAACTACTTTCAGCACATATTGTCTTCAGATCATACTGCGTTAGCAGGTGACAGCAAACAGTTTCATGCCAAAGAACTTGGAGACACACCATGAGATATGAATGGTGGAAGCTCCTCCATGCATTTCTTGCTCCTTCTGGGCACTTGGTCAGCGAAAACCCACCGACATCCTTTTCCCTGTTACGATACTGGGGTAGAAGATTCCACAGGGGGGCAAAGCATTGATATTCACAGTAGTTGCAGAAGCCGTATGGCCCAGACAATTGTCATGGATCTAGTATTACCGGAGAGGGTGAGAGAGAGAGCCGAAATCTCCCTGTGGTGTCCGTCGTCACCAATTTCGGGGTGGAGAAACACCCATTTTGGTAATTTTGTAATGTAAACCATTTTCGGAATTTCTTTTTAAAAGAAAATTATTATTATATTAAAAAAATGTAAAAAACATGATCTTAATATAATATACTATTAATAATATCAAAATAACCACTCATAATTAGGAAGATATATTAGCTCTTAATGAGGGCTATTATTTACTTGGTTTTCTCTATCTAATTAAGACTATTAATTATTTTTTATAAATAAAGGATCGTCAAAAATCAAACATTCAACTAATTAAAATACAAAAAAATAAATATAATAAATTAAATTATTATAATCTGTATTTCTATTCACTGAAGTCTGTTTATAATGCCAGAAATTATCTTTACTAATATCGGTTGGGCCACTGAATATTGCATGACGTTTTAACTAATGTATAAAATAAAATTTGAAATAATAATAAAAGGTAACTTAGGCTCTAGGTAATTTTATAATGGTATAACCTTTGTTAAAAAAATTTGTGACACAATCCCAATTATTCCATGAAAAATATACGGGTCTCTTTGCTTCGATAGATATTGAGAGACAAAAAAAAAAGAAAAATATTTAATAAAGAAAAAAATAAATAAAAGAAAAATTATCATTTATTAAGTGCGTTTGGATTGAAAGAGAAAAGGAAAATAAAGACCACTTTTCGTTTTTATAAATTTTTGTAAATTTTGTGGGAAAATTATTTCTGATCCACTCGGGCCCATATTATGAAAATTTATTTTTTATCTCAACTAATTTTTTCAACCCAAAATTCTTAATTTTCCAAAAAATAAAATTATTTTTTCTTTTTAGAAACTATTACAGAAGCTTGTGTGGAAGGCGATGATTAACTTGGGTTGATCGATTATATCCGTTTTAAATATTTGTAGCATATTCTTTTCCCAAATCAAACAACCGAACCAATTTTATTATTCTATTATTTTGAATACTAACGTTTGTAATGATGCCGTTTTCTACGAGCGAACTTATTGGTTGTTTGAGAATATAAGCAATATTGTCCTAACAATTTATGACTTAAAAAATACACTATTTAATATAATGAAGTATCTCACTGACATATTTTTATTATAAAACATATCCCACTTGGGAAAAGATATTATCAAACTTACAACTTATATTGAAAAAATCTCACTCATTGGTTTTTTTTTCTCCACCCCAAAAACCTGAAAAAATTGCATAGAAAGAAAGAAAAAAGCTAAATTTTCTAAAATTTTCGTTTTAAGCCGTGAAATAGATAAGGAAAAAATCAACCCCACTTTAGTAAAATATTCCAAAATCATAGTTGAAAAATTGTTACAACTTTAAAAAAATATTGGAGAAAGCTAGTAGAGAAGTTAAGGAATTGTTGGAAAATTATTAAAATAATTACAGAAATCTAACATAATTTTGACATACTGATAGGTGAAATTTGTTTTGAAACTAGCAAATAAAGAAAATTAATCAATATTGAAGAGAATTGATTTTTTTCATATTTCTTAATAACTTTAACAATGATATATGGCTACCAACTGTTCATTACATTATAATTAAAGTTGGACAATGAGGGGTCTTTGATCTTTATTATAGCAATTATAACGACTCAACCCAAACCCAAAGTACAAGTTATTGGATCTAAATTATCTCTTCAAAGTGAAAATTTTAAGTTAAAAATTTATAATTTATTTTTATTTATAAACATAATCCGTCTATACAATATTCTTATAATTTAAGTTAAATTACGACATCATTGACTATTATATCTTACAATATTCTTGACAATATATAAAAATGATTTGGGAATGAGATTAGATTGAATTTTCAAAATCAAAGAATTAGACAAGATATCCGTCTATATTAGATATAAATTCTGACTTTGGTAATTGACTTTCGCTAAATAAAGAGATAGATTAAATGACCTTTTTTTTTGTTGCATTTATATTAGCTGAATGTTTTTATCTTAATTCGTTCCTAATTGTTGATACCTTTCATTAATTGGGGTTAATAAAAACAAAACACTCGGCATTTTAAAGTAAATTTTAGAAGTAAGCCATTTTGGATTTTAAAAGTAGTTTTAAGCCGACCCCAACATCCCCGACTGCCACAATGCAGCCGCACAAGTGCTGGGCCATCCTAGCCAAAGTCGAGCGGGGATTCATCTAAACTTCTTGATTCAAAGTTCGTATTATTAATATTATGTTTAGAACGAAACTATAATCAAGATAACAATGTAAACAAAAAGGCTTTTTCTATATTTAAAATAAAATACTTGCTAAGATTTGTAATTCCTTGAAAAATATTTATGCTTATTATTGTATCAATTATACTAATATCTGTATATATACTACCTCAAAATGCATTTACAGTTAACCACAAATAAGAAAGTGCTGCATAAGTCATAAATAGACCTAAAATTAATCCGCAACAAATTTTCACACCTTTTATTATTATTTAAAGGGGGCTGATGAACATATCTTATTCTTACATTAATTTCTTAAGTATCAACCTTAAAATATAAGCATTGAAAAAAACAATTAAATATAAGTATTTTTTTCTGCCAAAAAAATAACAATTAAATATAAGTATTTTTTTCTGCCAAAAAAATTCCAAGACAATAGAATCCATTTAGTGAGTTAGCTTTCAATTTTTGGTCAAAAGAAGTACTAGTTTGCTCTGGCTTTGAACAATTATCAGCTTGATTTGGCTGCTAAAATATGGAGCCATGATTTGACTATCTAGTTGATCAAATGCTCACTCCTAGTGAGGGCCTCATAGTATAGTTTTTGTTAAGGCTCGTGCCCAAGAAAAACTCGTGTAAAATATCAACTAAACTGGACAACTATACAATAAATAGATCATCTTTACAAACATTGTCACCTCAAAATGATCACGATCCCATCAACTGTGATCCCAAACCTCAAAACATCTCAGGCACTCAGCTCACATTTTTCTCCATTGAAATAGATGTTGGAGAGTGATGTGGAGTTCTAATGGTGTACAGAACCCCAAAAGGTGCTACTGCATTGCCAGGAATCAAGGTTAGCAAATCCCTGCTCCCCAGAGGAGCTTCCGGAATGGCTATTGCTCGTATAATCAATGTCACAATGGCTCTGCACTCACAAGTAATATTGGTGAAGCAATTGCTCATACAAATTGAAGACGACTATTGATGAGAATGTATTAGATGGTTTCTCAATCACAAGTAAAAACAAGGACAAGAGTATGGTGTTGAAAGGTTCGATTTTTCGAAACACATCTTATGAGGATTTGGCAAAGAACAAGGAACAAACCAGATCAAACCTCCCAACCATGGCTGAATCCGCCTCATCATCAACCTACACAATCAAAACCACAAACTAATAATGTGTCATGTGAAGAAAGTCAATAACAAAATCAAATAAACGAGGTCTGGTGTCTGTTATGCAGCATACCAACTTTACATTTTAATAAAGTAAATAAAAAACAATTTATTTCATCACTTTCTTCACAAATATGGAAAGTAAGTAATGCACAATTTTTTTCAGATTTTTGAAAAAAAAATGCCCTATATAAAAAACCATAAAGTAAAATCTTGAACACTTCCTTTACAAAGATGGAAATCATGTGATGCACTCTTTCTGAATAAAAGTATCAAATTTTTTATTTATGAAAAACCATTGTTTTACCTCATAAAAGCAGTTTATCTCTTTCATCAGTAATTCTTCATGAGCAGAGTCAACTACCCTTGCTTGTTCTTCATATGGTTGCCTTTCCTGACCATTACCAAGTCATCAAAGATTAGCAAATATATCCTTGATAATATTGATGAAACATAGCAACCACTATACCTTGCTTGTCATGTTCTTCCAATGCTCAAATCCAGCTCTATCAAGTTCAACCTCATCCTTAATCTTGCATGTTTTCCTATACTCCTCCCTACAAATTAAGCACAGGCTTCTTAAGTCATACAACATTCAACACATATTCCAACATCAAAACCTTCAATCCATAAATGAAAAACTTTGAGGTAACTCCAACTAGTACTTTACATGAAAAACTGGAATGGAGATCTGGGTTGAACAGAATCTCCCAACTTTTCACCAACCCTGTTGCACTCCAAGACTTCTCTTATTCTTTTCGCCCTCCCCTTGCACTCCCCTTCATGCATGTCAAGCAGCGCCACCGCCACACTCAGCCCACAATCATCACTTCAATATATTCAAGCAGAGAAAATGAACAAGATGAATAACAGCAAAAGGCTAAGTTGATATGGGGAAATGAGGAGACTTTGGCTGCTATACCACTTCTGGAAGGCGCTGCCGGAGGGCGCCCTGAGAAGGGCGAAGACCCTTTTCCGACATCGGTTCGACATCAATGGTTGAAAGGGGGGGAGAGGTGGTAGAGAAAGAAATGGAGCTCTGATGGGCCGCCATGATGGTATGCAGTATTTAAAACATGGCGGGAGCGGAAATGGATTGGTGTTTGTTTGCATTGACTTTCTTCCCGCCATGGTTTAACTCTTCCTTTGCCCCCAAATGATTTTTAACCTCTGCGTAAAATTTTTTTTTTGATCCGGCATCTTTTGTGGGGCCCACATGTGAGCGGTGGGGGCATTGATAAGTGGCATACCATGGTGTATATATATATATATATATGTATATTGTGCAAGTCATGTATGACTTTTCACGTGTGTGTGTGTGTCACCACCCTGTACGTGTATGTGTTGTGCGGATGTATTTGCATGCCTCATCTCTGAACACCTTAAAAGTGGGAAGCCTAGGCATAGAGGAGGCAAAATCTACGAGGTGCGCATTTTACTTGGACAATGCATGACTTACACC
>JAVDBV010005036.1:0-14993 GCA_032619315.1 Piper longum | reverse complement strand
AAGATGGGGGTGGGGGAGAGGTAGGGTAGGACGCCGGTGGTAGGGGAGAAGGATGACATTCTCGTAATTAAAAATTAATTCGAGTCCGACTCGAGTTAAAAATAATAATTAATTCTAAATAATTTTAAAAAATTCAAAAAAATATTAAAAAATATCATAAACTATAATACACATAATAATATTAAAATAACACTAATATCTAATTTTTATATATTTATGTTATAAATTATTAAATTATTATATACGACCGATTAAATTTATTTAGACCGATTAAAAAAATAATTATTTAGCGATTCAAACCGATTCTTCGGACTCGTTAAAAAACTGATTTCAATTCCAATTACAATTCATGATTAATGGATCTAAGAATAGGGGCGAAGACAACGGTACTTTGGGGAGTGCAGTGTCCGTTAGATCGGGCAAACGACAAAGGTAAGATTTTTTTTTTGTTAGGCACGATCAAATTTGGCTGACTAAACCTGCCGGGCAATGGTTAGGTCCTGCCGGTGGGGCGGCTGAAACTTTGGCCGCGTAACCCATTAGTGCCGAACGAAATCAATCAATAATTTCAAAAAGTAAAGTTTGTTAAGAAACTTTTATGATATTTCTCTCAAACAACCGGTCTGAATTTTTTGAAAATAGGGAAAAAAATATTATTGAATTAAATACATTATTATTTATACAAACAATTTTGATCTAAATTAGACGTGGTGGTGGTGGGGACGGGGGAGATCAGTGATCGAGGGGAAGGGCGGAGGATGGACGGAGAAGAAGAAGGCGGAGGGCCGCGGCTGAGGTCGACGACAAGGGAGGGGAGGTGGACTACAAGACGACGGCGGGGACGGCGTGGAGTCACTCCTACCTAAACCAGAAGCCCTGGCACCCCCTCTCCTACCCCAACCAGCGCCGCAAATGGATAGCCGAGCAGTCCGAGGCCCAGCGACGCCGCCGTTCCGAAGAAGTCGCCCGCGAAGTACCCTCTCCTCTCCTCTCCTCTTTTTCATATTCCTATAAATGCCTATCAATTTCTTCCTTTGATATGGTTTAATTCTTCAATGTTTCAATTCTTTTTCATATTCATACACGCCTATCAATTTCTTCCTACGATATGGTTAATTCTTCAATGTTTCAATTATTTTTTTTTGTTGGCTGCTATTTGTTTGTAGTTTGCACAGGAGCAGGAGTTCTTCCGTCAGACTGCTCTCATCTCCAAGAAGGAGAAAGAGAAGGTTCTTTTCTTTTTCTTTTTGTTTTTATTTCATTATGATTCTCATTTTTTTAATTGAATCACTATGGCTGGTTGAAAACAAGGGGTTAGTGAGAGTGTGAATTAGATTTAGATGGTTAAGCACATGATAAATTAATATACGTACATGAATCAAAACTAAGATGCTAGTAAGATAAATTATATAAGGTATATCAATTTGACTCACCTCCCTAGCATCCTCACCTTTCTCTTCCGAACAGCCCCGCTACTCTATTCTGCTTTCCACTCATCTATTCAGCCTACTCAACATCCAACATCAGAAATTCAAGTTAAGTTCATACACGTAAATGTTTTTGGTCTGATTTTGAAGGAAAAACGAGTGTTTGTTTACAATCAGTGTGTTTGCTAGGAGCCCAACGCCTTCACTGCCGCTGCCCTGAGATCTTTCATTGGCTTAATGGAAAATGTGAAAGATCAGAAGAAATAACGGATCATTCTTAAACTTGATACGTGATAGTATGTAAGCACCTTGTTGTTGCAGTAGATTACTGATGGGGATGAAGGAGAGAAATAAAGCGGGAGGGTGGGTGACGGTGGAGGGAAGATAGAGGTGGAAAGAGATAAGATCGGGAAGTGATGAGAGAAAGATGGAGAGGAAGGCGGGCGAGGAGGAAAAGAAAATGTGGGTAGCAGAGTGAATCCAATTTATCACCATGAGAGGTGTGCAATCTGATTTACAGCTTTTATGTGTTAAGTCCGTGAATCTCATTCACCGTATACGGTCCTGTAAATATGATTCACATTTACAATATATTTTCACTAACCTGTTAATCTGAATTGTAAAATAGATTCATGGACTGTGATCGCCAATTTCACTATTGTTTACACTGTTTTCTGAAAATTAGCTCTCCTATTTTTATTTATGACTTTGGGATTTGATGAGTTGATTGTCGACTGGTGTGGCTATGAATGATCGCAGGTGGAGATGATGAAGGCTGTCAGTTTTATGTATGTGTCGTCCTCCAGGTTACAATGCTGAAAGTGCAAAAGCTGCTGAGCTTGAAGATGAAAGAAGAAAAGAAGAGAACTTGACAGTCGAGGATAAGCCTCCTGACGATGGTTCTACTTCTATGTATACAGCTTGATAGCAATTGTCGGCTCTTTTTTTTTTAATTGGTTTGTTTTGTTATTTGTTTTCCAGTTGAGGGTGGCAGTATGTCATAGCCTTTTATTTCTTCTTTGTTGAGGTTTAGATGCCTCTACAGTTTGCTTGAGATAACATCAACATATGCCAATTTTGTAGGCTTGGAGTTGTCAATCAAAAGAATGCAAATGAGAAGAAGGTTAGGCCAACAGATGTGTTCGGCCGAGCTTTACCTACAGAACAAGAATTTGAAGTACTAAAAAATGCACCAAGGTATAAATGGGTTTTACCCTTGTTCTTTCAAATTTTTTGTGTTATTGCTGAAGTCTGATATACTTAAAGAAATTGTACAATGAGAAACACTTTGTTAGCATTTGAATGAATGTAATTGGATGCCTTGTTCTTGAGCATCAGCATATGGCTTTTACTTACTACTGTGGTGCTCGTGTAGAGGGGTCATTCACGTTAAACTGTGCAAAGACAACCCTCTATCTTATCTGGGGTAAAACCATTTTGACTAGCATGCGTTTGAAAGCCTTGCCTGTAGGTTAAAGAAGGCATCAAGAGGGAGGTAATGATGAGAAGTGGACTCCCTAATCAAAGAGAGTGCTCACTCTATCTCATCTGGCTGCCCCCTAGGTCGGAGCCCAAGTGTGGATTACTCTCACTCACAATTCATGCCTGCTGAGTGCACCGTTAGGCTTTAGCTTTTGCTATATAGTTTAGTGTCATTGTTGTTGAGTTGTAGTATGCAAGATAAAGTATGATAAAACTATTCTTCGTTTGATGGTAGGAGAAAGTTTAAGTGATCTTTTAGCATGAAGTAATCATCGTAAGATAATGTCTTGTAACCTTTGTTGTTTTGCTAATATATCTAACATGCAGATTGGATACTGGCATGCCAGCTCGCGTGAAACCTTTTGGTGTTGAGGTTCGGAATGTGAAATGTGTTAGATGCTCCATGTATGGCCACCAAAGTGGGGACCGTGAATGCCCAATGAAAGATGCTATAACAGCAAATGAAGAGAGTCGTTTAAAAAGAGATGATCCTTTGACTGCTATAGTTGCACAAACAGATCTAGGAGAGGTGACTGTTCTTAATCAGTCGTGTATAAATGTTACTTGCAATAGTAATTTTTCTGTAATGTAGAACGAAACCTTAAATTGCAAGAAGAGCATATGAGTTACTGCATTTTTATTGCTTTTTTGAACTTTCTTGTCAGCTATCTCATACAATTTGTGCTTGTTGTATCGTCTAGTTACAATGAAACATGTTTGATTTTATAGACTGATATTTGTTATTTACCAGCCATTGAAGTGGGAAATGAAACATAAACCAGGTATGAGCCCTCCTCGTGGTGGATTTAGACCAGATGATCCAAACCAGCAAATAGTAGCAGAAGACATTTTTGATGAATATGGAGGTACGTACCTATCCAGTTCATTATGACATACTATGTGCGCTTCCTTTCTTTATAGATTGACTTGCTTGTTTTTTTTTTAATGCAATTAGGGTTCCTAAGTGGAGGTGGCATTCCTGATTTGCTAGCTGATTTCTCTACAAGGAAATCATCTCGGAAACGTTCCAAGAAAAAAATTAAGTGTAAAGATAAATTGTCAAAATCAAAGCATGGCACTGATTTTGATGATAATGAAGTTCCTCTGGCGGATACTGACTCTGATGCTGAAAAAGAAAAGAAAAGGTTAAAGAGGAAGGGAAAGAACGAGTATTCTTTGAATTTGAGTGTGCCGTATCACTCTGATTCAGAAGGCAAAAGGAGGCAGAGGAGAAAGGAAAAACATCGTCGATATCAGCAGAAGAGATATTCTAGTTCGTCAGATCATTTTTCTGAAGATGAAAGAACAAAAAAGATGAGGAGAGGAAAGACCTCCCGACATGGTCATGATACCTCATCAGATGATTCTCGTTATGATCATAGGCATAGACGGAGCAAACACCGTTGATCATTTCAATGTCCAGTGCGCACGCAACTTTATTCAGTGTTGTTCCTGTGCTGAAAAGCATGTGCAATTTGGTCTTCAAGGATCTATGCTAGCAAGAGGCTGCCACAGGTTTTCAAGCTCCTTATTTATGCCGGCAAGAGGTGTGAGTTATTGGAATGAAGGCGCTAACAGCAAGCAATCACGAAGGCAGTGCTGATTGATCATTGAAGTGTTTCTGGCTAGCGTACATCAACATGCTAATTGCTCCGTCCTTGTTCAAGCATTGTTGCCCAAGTAAATGCCATAGGCTCACGTTGTTTCTTCAGATGATAATGATAATTCTTGTGAATTTCTGACAGTTACTCCCACTTGAAGTAATTATCTCAAGCCTAATTTTTAAAATTGAAAACCTAGGAAACATCCTTAGTCAGTGCTATAACTCCTAGTTTTGCAAGCACATTTTTTTTGTTATAACAATCTACTTGAAGAAAAAATGAGGCATTTTGTTTCTTAAAATAGAAATTCAGCATTGATGATTTAGAAAAAAAGGGTGCACAAATGACCAAATAGAGACTTCAATTATTAAAACAGCTTGTAATCTTTCAAAACTATAATTAACTAAATTAAAACAACTTATTTGTTATCGGGCGGGAATGCTCAAATTTCCCGCGCCTCTTTCCTTCTTCGCGGGCGAAAGCGTTGCTCCTGGGATCAAAGAGAAGAGACGATGATACAGGTCAAGTGTGGTTGCGGCGGCGGCGATTGCCGGGAATGGGTGATCCTGGAGCTGCAGGGTGTAGTTGAGGCTCAATCCAGCATCGCCGATCGTCTGCAAGGCCTCGAGATTGGACGCCTCTGCCACACTTCCTCGCCGGTTTGCCTCTTTCTTGATTGTTTCTCAACTTTTGGGCTCTGCTTTTAGCTGTTCTATCCGGGGAGCGTTATGATATATATACAAGGGAGGGTTTAAAGCTAGGGAAGATTAACTAATTTGATGTTTCTAAACCAATCCAGAAATGTAACAGTGGCAGTGTGGGTTTCTTTTCATGATCGGGCTTGAAACTTGGATGATGGCTATTGTTTTTTTCTCAGGGAAGCTACACATTCACGGTTGGGTACCATGAACTATCCGGGAAGAAGATCGCTCTTAAGAAGCCATTGTTGGTTATGCAGAAGAAGAGGTTTTCCAACCCAGATGCTCCCGATTCTTCAACGGCAGAGCTGGAGATCATTGGAATCATCCGCCACAAGATCCTGTTCGATACCAGGCCTAAAGCGTTGATTTCAAGTTAGTAGTTTTACCTTCCAAAGTACCACTCAGCATCTCTCGAAACTTTTGATTAAAATATCAGTTTCCATTTGCAAGTTTTGTTTGACAGATTATGATCGTTAGTTAATTAATGGTCATATACTTTGCACTTTCTTTATTTTTGCCTCAGAACCGCAAGCGAAAGAGAAGAAGATCGGTGCCAACAGTTGATTGATGGACTCTTAATTGTAAGAGTTATAGATAGATTTCAGTTTGGTTGCCAACCAAGTACTTGGATTATGAGAAGATTTACATGTTCCCGCTTTTGTCCTGATGCTGTCTTTTTCTTCTTTTTCTTTTTTCCTCTCCTAGAAGTGTCTTCTTTGTTGAGTTCTTATAATATCTCTTAACTATTAACATGCTCCTCCACTTGCGGGAGTTGTTTCAGATGAATTTTGTAAGGCTTATCTTATTTAAGTACTTTAGAACATGCGAAACTGATTCAAATATACAATTTTAAAATACGTAGGAACTTGAAAACAGCCAACACAAAGCGTCAATGCGAGTTTCTGGATCCTAACACCTGCATGCTGACCCTGGGGCATTTGGTTAATAGGTGACTGTCCAGAGCTGTTTCAGATGACATCCAAACCCATCCAAATCAAAATGTCGCTGTAACTCACCTACTGTTTTACTTCTAAATTAGTTCAAAAAGTCGAGATTACACAATAAGGGGTGAGGGGTATTGACACTGTTAAAGTAGATTTACAGTATAAATAGTATTTAACTGTGAATATACTGTAAATCAAAATTACACATGTTGGTGAATTCCTTGTTAGTTCAAGCTCTCGACGACTTTCATGTTGTGTTGTAAAGTAGCTATTCAGTTACCTTCTTCCCTTGCAATCCCATCTGCTACTGAAAAAAAACTTAAACTTGCAAGATTGCATCATCGTTTTCTCTTCCGCTTCCATTTTCAGAAGTATCCAATTACTTTCTCCCCTGGGTTTTTGCTATAGGCATGATTTGTAAGTTGTGACCTCTCTTTTTTTACAAGCTAAGTTGTGAACTCATTCTATCTTTATCCACATTGTGGTATATAACATACCAGCTTGAGATCAACATGTTAATGTGGAAAGCTTCCGCCTTTGGAACTCTCTTTTTCCTTGTATGCAGCTCCAACGAGTTGGCTTGCGGTAGCAGCAGCTACAATAACCTCAAAGGTACCACCACATAACATTTCGCCTATCCCAAGACCTCCCCATCCCCCAGTGCCGGCCGATCGTTCTTCTCCCCATCCCCATCTCCATTTCCACCGGCCTACCCTTCAGTTGCCTCGCCTTCCTCATCTCCTCTGAAGACCTCTCCTTGGGAGATCACGGCAGACGCATGGGTGTTACAAACGCCATCATCGCTGTCTCCCCCGTGGCAACCTTCGAGTTGGGATGCTTATGAACGTCGAGTTCGAGGACATCAACCATGAACCCAAGGTGTAGTCGCAGAGGCTGATGCTGCCCCAGTCAACCTCAGGAGCCCCGCTGTGGTAGGGAGTGTGAGGACAGGCGCGTGAATCAGATTTGCAACCCGGAGAGGTCTGTAATCTGACTCACGCTTTTTCCTTCGCAAAACCTGCAAAAGTCATTTGCATTCGCACAGAAATTTACATGTTCACTAACTCTTTAATCTGAACTAAAAATTAGCTTCAACAATTTCACGAACCACCCAGAAATAACATCTATCGAGTTATAAAAGTAATTATAAGTCCAAAAAGACACTGCCAGAAACGACCATGCCTTTCTACAAAGCCAAAATAAAAAAACCACAACAGAAGCGAAGCAAGACCAGACAGATACTGCAGACGACAGTGTTCCCTCATAATCTCGGGCTTCGCCACTGACGTCGACTTCTTACCTCGTTCACGTCCAGAAACTCAACTTCGCCAAAGGTTGGCAGTAGAAGCAGCTGGATTGAAGGTATGCAGCTAGAAAACTTCAACGGGCGTGTTGAACACGAGAATCAAGTCAGCTCGCCTTTCCCACGTCCACAGTTACTTATGTGGCAAGTCCCTCTTTATTTTACGTATAGTTCTCAGAGTTTGTTACATCCTCAAGGTTGTCTCCCGGGCACCCGACCCGATCTCCGAACAGGCACCACAAGTTCTTTCTTAGCCTTGCCTACAGTGGGAGAGTCATGGCTTTTACGCTTATGAGTTCTATTTGCTAGCTGTTTCGTCTTTCTCCATTCCTCATTAGATCCACCCTTTTTGAGACCGTCCAACTCAACACTTGTTGGATTCCTCCCCTGGCTCAACTTGTTTTCCACAACAGTCAGCATGTTCTGATCCGAGGATTGATTGGTGTTTGATTCAATTTTCTTGACATCTGAAGTGGTAAAACAAGGCCATACATGTGTATCACTTATAAGCTGCTAGTTAGTCATCACATAGATGGCATTACAATAAACTAGCTACTTGGTTTGACAGATGCCTGGCTTCAATTACCACTATCCTCAAATTTGGCTTAAAAAGAGAAGCTTTATTCTACAACCAATCAAGCTGTTTGCAAATCATTCATAACACTTCTCCTGCCTCCTAAGCCTATATAGCATATGTTTTTTTTTTTTCAGTTTCAAAGCAGAACCACAAAGATCTGCAGTTTCTATCTACGGCTACCTTAAGGTTAGAAGTAAATACTTACCATTATCATGATTGGAAGGGGGTTCATGAGCCAATCCTGATGAGCTGTTGCTTGATGTTTGCCCCTCAAAAAGAGACCGACATGCTTTTGAAGGCCTTAGATAATCTGAATCAATACTAGCAGGCTGCATAGGTGAAACGTGAACAGAACAATTAATTTTCGGAACGGTTCATTCATACAACAACCATTTGAAATTTGAATCTGAAGTATATATGTTAAACTCTAAGAAAACTTCTGATGAAAAACAAAAGGGGAAAGGCCAATTTTATCTTCAAAATCATAGGAATCAGATAAAGGCTTAGAATTCTAATCAACTTTGTTATATACCACACTTATTATTAGAAGGCACTCATATTTATTTTACATAGGAAGGCATTTATATAGGTCGTAGTTTCTTTGAATTTGGTAATAGCTGGTTGAGACGTTTCCTTTAATTAATCACATTAAAAGTCCATCGGAATTGAAATAAGCTCAATAAAATTTTCCGCCTGTTTCTTATAGCAGCCATTGCTGCCTTCGTTGCTATCAATGTGGTTCCACACTTGAGCCAAGGATTTGAACTTAGAGCCAGTAGACGGATCAATATGGTACTATCCAAAAAATAAATAATAATAATAATAATAATGATGATGATGATGATGATGATGATGATACTGTACTGAATGATCATGTTAATTGAATATAATTCAGCTTCAATCAGACTTAGCCATCTCGTTAGTTCAAACACAACAACATTTACTGCAGTCACTCTAAACAAGAGAAATAGGGGAAAAAATAGAAACCTTGTCTTGGCGTCCATCATTACGAGTTTCAACCTCTGTTATCAATTCCTCAGGCAACCATTCGTTTGATTCCTTTCACAGAACAAACTGCCGATGTAAAATGAAGACGAGAATATGAACATATTGAAAAAATGCATAATTTAGCCACAACTTACAGTTCTGTTTGCGTTTGGTGCAGAAACAGCCTTGTCCATTGGAATTTCAGGACTTAAGGCCCTAATGTATCTTAAGACTTCATTCTTAGAACGAAATCTTTGTCCATTCTCAGGATTTGTATAGTACTGCAATACAGATTAGAAGGATTTAGATCACCCAAAAAACCAGAAGAAATTGCACTGAAAAATAACCAAAGCATATGAGGTGATTGTTTCATCAATATAGTAAATATCAATCTAAGATTACCAATGTACGAACAACAGCAAACACAACAACCTGGAACTCATTATCAAACAAATTTCAGGTATGATAAGAACACCCCTATAAAGCTCATGATGCTAATGGCAGGTGCATAATCTTAAAGATAATATATGAAAATGAGAAACCTAAAATTTTCATCATTTCCAGGTGAGGAGTTCAAAACCTTGTCCTGACGACCATCACGGCGAGTTTTACTCTCTGTAATCCATCCCACAGGCAACCATTCATCTGATTCTTTTTGCGGGCCAAGCTGTTGATGTAATACAAATGAGAGATAATGACAAGTAGTAAAAAACACATTCCATGGGCTTACTGTTCTTATTACATTCAGTGTAGAAACAGACTTCTTCAGAGGATTGCACGTGGCGTTTTCAAGACCTGAAGACTTTCCATATCTTAAGACTTCATTCTTGGACCGGAATTTTCGCCCATCCACTGGATTTGTATAATACTGCTATGCAGATGACAATTAGAAGTAATCGCATGAAAAATAAAGCTCTATAAGCGATGGCTCATTGGCAACTTAAAGCAGAATAAGAGCACCAAACGAAAGTAACTTACTGTGCTTGTCTAATCTGCCATGCAAGCACTCAACAACAATGGACCATATGACATTTTCTTAGAACTGTTCAATATGAACCAAAAGATGTAGTATTGACACCAGTAAGAGCAACAACCTAGGACTCATCACCATGCTATAGGATACTATAAAAACCACCTCCAAGAGTAGTGATATTTTGCAGTGTCACTGAAAGAAATGCGATCATTGCGTTCTAATTTAAAACAATAACAGACATCCCATAAACAGAAGAGACTCTGGATCATGGTCATTGCTCTTCTCTGCGCTATCTATGTATGTAAGAGAAAACACAGAGTACACAGAACAATTACACTGATATCCACATCACAAGCAGCAACAATCTGGCAGCACATATGACAACAGGCAAATATTTCATCAACCCAGTACAGACTATTCAGCTTTGCTATGGCTAGCAAATGAGTGTGGACTAAACACGACTTTGCAAAACCGGCAAGATTTTCTACCAAGTAAAGTGTGAGGGGGGAAGGAGACGAGAGAAGTGAGACAGACCTTATCCCTCCGACCGGCGCTTGAACCGCGCAACCTCGTGCTCACTACCATAGTCCATCCCAGCGGCAGCCACTCCGGCGGCGGCTCCTCCGTGCCCATGGATCCAGAAGACCCAACTTTTTCCAAGCCGGGACCTTTCTCCTCTCTCGAGCTTCAAGGACATGGATTCCTCGGTGTTCGCAAAAGGCTAGGGAAAGGGCGCACGCTTCGTGACACTTCACCCGACACACGTCCGGGACAGGAAGGTCAAAAGACTAAAAAGACCCAACTTTTTGCGTTTCTTCCTTGGATGTGTGAAACATGTTGGTGAACAAAAAAGGAGATTACTCCGTTATCTATCTACTTACCTCCTTTGATTCATAAATCATGGCGTCGCCTGTAGAAAAAAAAAAAAAATCTTTTGTTTATGGGTAAAGTGTGGCTTTGTTTTTCCTGGCCACCCATTTCTATCTCTGATATACGTTGTGCAGTGCTCTGTGGCTCCTTTCTTTCCCCACACAAGCCATTGCTGCATTGCGCAACCCGGTCTAAATGCCTCTTTCAACCCTCTCTCCACGGCTGCTGCCTCCATTAAGTCTTCAATTTTCCAAGGAAGGTTCCAACCGTCAGTTCACGTGCAATTCTTGCGTTCTTTCTTTTTCCTGTGGATTTCGTTCAGAGAAGGTGCTGTCTTTTCGTATGACGATGGTTCGGTTTTGGCTTGTGATCGAGTCAGGTGTGTATGGAGGAATGAAGCGAAAGGTTGGCTTTTGGTGGGCGAACCCCTGTCGGAAAATGGCTCCTCCGGCGCATCATTCTGGAATAGGACCAGAAGCAGCTTCTGGTTGCGGAAGGACAAGGTTTGTTTGATTCTTCCTTCGTCGCCTTCTCTGAACCGATTTTTCTCGTAGAACAGTCACGTATCAATATTCTCGATCTTATGATTGCGGTTCTCAATATTATTAATAGGAATTTTGGAAATCTTTTCAACACACCAAGTTCGTTGCATTTTTTACCACCCTCCTGCCCAGTGACCCCGTTTTCTATGATGTTCAATATAATTTCACGTTTCAGTTTGACTAAATGATTCCAGTTATTACATGTGAGTACTACGACGCTTGCAGCTTATTGTGAAATTTGTCATTGTAGGAAAGTTGTGGAACATATTTATCTGATTAAAGCCAGAGAAGATATTTCCGAGTATGAAGAGAAAGATATGTTAGATTACCTTTATACTTTCCAATATCACATGAATGGCATCATTGCTATTTCATTGGGTGAGGCCTGATGTCTTCTTTACTTTCTCTTTCAATTACTCTTTTTATTACATTTATTTATGAGTGAACTCAGATCCTTGCATGAAGCAAGAATCCTGAACCGGAACTGAGAATAATAATTCGTCAGCTTTTTACTCTTAAATCATGAGTATTGGATGTTCCGGTTTTTCTTTGAAGAATCTTATTACTTTCAAACTTGTTCATTGAGAAATAAAAAAATTATGTGACCTGAAAAGGATGTTGAATGCTCTCTGGTATAATAAACCACTGTTGATTAAGATGTAAGTTTCCCAGATAGTTCATCTATTGTGGATTTGAATGACAAGAAGGTATTTTCTCTGGAGGCAGGTCGACTTTCAGATCCTAATGCTGATGGCTTTACGCATGCTGCATTCATGCGCTTCCAGAAAATAGATGATCTTGCTAAGTTCTATCAAAAGTCTGCATTGGGAGTTCTAAAGGAACATGTGATGCCTTACTGTCATGTATGCCCTGGCAAGTAAACACCATGACTCTGCTTCTGCCCTTCATTGGAGAAATTTTTGAGCTACTCAAGATTGTCATAAATTATGCATAGATGATATGTTCTTTGCTAGGGGTTGATATCTGTGGATTTTGAATCTGAAGTGGAGGATGATATCCTGCCTATTTTTCGAAGAGGAGAGGTTTGTCAACAATCTGTTCTTTTTAACTTGTTCTTGCATTTGTGTAATCATATGCATACTTTTATTGACGAAATTTTGCAACATTACCTTGTGTCTCACTCTAGCTTTTACAGAATCTCACCAATTGATTGGTTATAGTAACTATATATCGATTGTTGCACATATAAACTCTTTAGTCAGGAGTTGCGGTTGAAGTACAAGAACTGATCTTGATCAAAGCTACCTGTATTTTTCATATGAATGAACTGTCATGCTCATTCATGAAACTTGGAAACTGCTTTGTTGTTTAACTTCTGAACCTACTATTAGAACACCATCCAGCAAATCACAACTGGATATTCTCAGTAACTACTTTTCACTGAAACAGGAGTTCAATTATGGGGTGGAATTTGTCCTTCTAATCTCAGTAACTGAGGATGCACTTGGAAGGCCTGTGGAAGATGCAATGGCAAATCTTGCTAGCCTAACAAGAAAATTTGAACCCTTGATTGTGCAAGCCACCCAAGGTTTTGTTTTTTAGATAAAAATTAAGAAAAGATGTTGTGCGCTTCCCTTATCCACAATCTTTCACCTGAATGATTTTTGTTGGACGTATTTTTGTACACCACATATTAAGGGAGAATTCCAAATAAGTTAGGTTTCTTTTAAGGGGGTAACCCTAGCAAACCCTGACAGTGGGTATCTTTAATTAAGATATGACTTGGGGTAGGAGTCTTGTTGTTTCTCTATAAATAAGACCCCTCTATGCACATGAAACTTAACTTTTCTAGTGAGAAAAAAATTAGGATTTTTTCTACTATACTTTGGAGACTTGGGATTTAGGCAGTGGAATATATTCTTCTCCATCTATAAGGGGATTCAATCTGTGAGAACATCTTCCATCCATTTCCTTTATAAAGGTACATACTGTATTTTATATTTCAATCATTCTTCAATTTCGAACTCGCAGGTTCTAATATTAATCCTGACAGCATGGACTATACACATGGTGCAGTCATACGCTTTTCGTCTTGTGAGTCATCTTCACTGTTTTCTCGCGAAGAACCTTACATTCCTCCAGTTTTAAAGCAATAAGAAGCAAGACAGTTTGTAATAAGATAATAAGCATATTTGGAAGCAAGCTCCGTTGTGTATTTAATTTCTGTAGTTGTTTCCGCTGCTTGTATTTGACTTCATAGGAGAAATATTCATTTGGGTGCTACCAACTAACCTGTCTTGCAGTTGAAGCACAGGAGGCATTCACAGGAAGTATGGAATACAAAAATGTATGCTAGTTAAGAAACTCATTGGCATTCTTATAGGAATTTTTTATTTAGTTATCTTTTACAATTTTTCATTGTGCTTGATTTTTACAGTGTTTTTATACACTTGAAAATGCAGATGTGGAGCTCCAAATTTGAACCAATTGCCGGAAAATCACTTGCAGTTTCTTTCAGCGTCGATCCTGTGGGTACCGACATAATGTAGCCTGCATTATGACATTGACGGATCACTTCTATGTTCTGAAAAACACGGGAGAAAGTGATGCGTAGCCAAAAGCACACATTTTTATACAACCAAATTTACCATGCAAAGTTAAAGTTTTTTTAAGTGTTTATGTTGAATGGTTCTCACTACCGGCGGCAATCCCAAAAAAATTTACTATGCATTATGGAATCGGGGCTAATGGTAGATGAAATCCAGGCTTCCGATTCGTTACACAATTCTTGTCCATGTTCAACATATAGATCAGCACCTGTAAATAAGAAAAAAATACTTGAAACAAATCAATCAAGTACATAGATACGGGAAGCGATGTCCTGAACCAGCCAGTCAAATGCTTCAAGAAGGCCTTCTCCAGAGTATGCACTGCATCCTACAATTTTCCAATGCCTAGTTCTATCAATTCCTTCCAAATTTAGCACCTGCACATCAATTGATATATGGTCAAGACCCAAAAATTTTGAGAGATTCCCAAAAGGACTTGTAGAAAGTAGTGTAGTTTGAGTATGCTTTGAGAAACGTATCAGAGTCAATGCGTTGAACAATTATGTCCATATCTAAATCTTGAAGTAAATCTAAGGAATAAGTCATTTTCTGCATAAGAATATTTTTAGAGACGTACAAAAGCAAGAAATAAATGGAAAAATCTCTTGCCTTCGCTATCTCATCGGGAGAAAGTGCACCCTGTATGTCTTGCTTGTTGGCTAATACCAGCAAAGAAGCTCCAGCTAATCTCTGTCGGAACAAAAAAAAACATTGTTGAGCAATGACATCAAGGAAAACTCTTTTCAATACAAAACAATTCTTAAAATTTCCCCAACCTTAGCTGTGTTTACGAATCATATTAAATTATCAAACAGCATTGGGCGAGACACAAATCTAGTTGATATTTAAATTGCTTTAAGGGGCATACAACATGAAGCATAAGACAAAAGTTAATGTGATCTATGTTTACCTCTTCCTTCAGAAGGTTGTCCAGCTCCATTTTACAATCACTTAACCTCCTCACATCCGAACTATCCACAACCCAAACCAAACCATCTGTCTGTTCAAAGTAGTTT
>JAVDBV010005035.1:0-19602 GCA_032619315.1 Piper longum | reverse complement strand
ATATATATATATATATATCAAGCTCAAAATCTCTTTTAATAAAAGCGATTTTATTAAACCAACATGATGTGCCTATGAGGACTGCAAAAATCACTCATATGACTGCCCCGATGGCTTAATTGCTTAGCGATTAGGCTTAAAACCAAACTCCCTTCACTGATTTTTTTTTAACTAACAAAGAAAGAAATAAAAATTAGGCCATTTTTATTTTAATAAGACGATAAGGGTACAATTCCACATGGAAAATACGATATTAATAAACAACTATAGAATTCCAGGATATGAAAATTAGATTGATGGCAGTAAATTGACGTAGCGTGGAACTAAAACCTCTCCACTTAAATTGAAGATGGGACACTTTTTCTTTGTTTTTCTTCCATTAGCTAATGCTTGCATGGATTTAGTGCACTTGTGCCGATCTGATTCCACCTGATAATTACCGTTTTACTAGCAAATGAGCTAATAAAACACTTTTTATACATAATAACTATTTTTTAATAATAATGATTTATCACGACGGGGTTGGTGGGCTTGGTTGGTCGACTTGGACCGATTGCGGGCCCCACACCTCGACCCGAATATAAACCCGTTATCCCTCCCGCTGCTCTCCTCTCTGTCCGCCGCTCGTCAGCCGTCGGACGCTGCCGCCGCCGCCGCCGCGTTCCTGGCGGACCTCAGGAGGCCCCTCGCCGGAGCCGTCGAAGAGGCCGGTCTGCGCCCGCCCTAGCTCCCCCCCTCCCCCCCACTCCCTTCCCCCTCCAACGGATCTCGTCCCATGGCGGCGATCCTTTCGGAGCTGGGCCTGTCGGCGCTGGCCGAGAGCCGAGAGATGCTGATGGCGGTCGCCACCGCGGTAGCCATCTTCATCGGCTGCGTGGTCGCCTTCCTGTGGCGGCGATCGTACGGCGGGCAGGTTCGGGGCCGGGAATCGGAGCCGCCGAAGCCCTTCAAGATGGCGGCGAAGGAGGCCGAGCTGGAGGTGGACGACGGAAAGAAGAAAGTCACCGTATTTTTCGGCACCCAGACCGGCACCGCCGAGGGGTTCGCCAAGGTTGCGAGAAAAATATGGCGATGCCCGATTTCTCATTTTTGCGATATTCCTGTGCTTCGACTGCTTCGTTGACATGTTGATGTTTGGTTTTTGATAGGCGTTTGCAGAAGAGGCAAGAGCTCGTTATGACAAAGCCACCTTCAAAGTCGTTGACATGGTACGGAAAATAGAGTCTTATTTGTTGTTACTGCTAGTTGAAAAAAGTTCGAAGTTTGGTGAATTGATTTGGCGTTTTGGTTGTTGTAGGATGATTATGCTGCGGATGATGATGAGTATGAGGAGAAGATGAAGAAAGAAACTTTAGCGCTTTTCTTTTTAGCAACGTAAGCTCAGCACCTTCGTTTTTTCTCCCCCTCTTTCTCCATGTCGATGTCTTGAATCCACTTAGACATGGTCTAGATTCCGTCTTTGCATGTTGACATTGCAGCTATGGAGACGGTGAACCGACTGATAATGCCGCGAGATTCTACAAATGGTTTGCAGAGGTTAGATTAGACGGTCCCTAACTGTGATGTAGAATTTTTTTGTGTCCCCCCCCCCTCTCCTGTGGTGCCGGGTAAGCTTAAATGATTGGTGTTGTTAACAGGGATCGGATAGAGGAAATTGGCTTCAAAACCTCCAGTATGGTGTTTTTGGGCTTGGCAACAGGCAATACGAGCATTTCAATAAGGTTAATTTGAAAACTATTGATTCTGAATTATTTTTCATTTGTAATGTTGAAAGCACCTATTTAAGTCGAGTGCATTAAAATTGATGCTGCTACATGGATTGGAAATTACGGCCTTTTCATCTTGTAGGTAATAGAGAACAGAATTGCCTACTAATTTAATACTTATTCCTTTTGATAACAGATTGCTAAGGTTGTTGATGAGATCCTCGCTGAACAGGGTAAGCTTGATGGTGTTGCATTTTATGTTTGAAATTAACTTATTTTGTTGAACATCTGAATTAGGTTAGAGGTGTGAGTTGATAATTCCTTGCGTTGTTCCTGTGTTTCCACAGGTGGGAAGCGCATTGTCCCAGTTGGCCTTGGTGACGATGATCAGTGCATTGAAGATGATTTTACTGCATGGTTTGCTAACAACGATTATAGAAGCAGATCTTTAGCTGTGTTTTGTGAAAGATTTGTTTGACCATATGAATTTCTTTTACTTTTTGCTCAGGCGAGAGTTGGTTTGGCCAGAGTTAGATCAGCTTCTTCGGGATGAAGATGATTTGACGAATGCATCTACTACTTACACTGCTGCGATTCCTGAATACAGAATTGTATTTCATAATCCTGAAGAAACATTTGCTCAATATAAGAAATCGGTATCTGCAAATGGCCACACAAATGGGCATGCTATGTATGACATTCACCATCCATGCGAGTATGTTATGAGCTCGAAATGCAATCATGCTGTCATCCTCGCCTAGCATGCATTGATAGTTTTTTATGTTTTCTTATAGAGCTAATGTGGCTGTAAGAAGAGAGCTTCACACTCCCGCTTCTGATCGTTCGTGCATCCATCTGGAATTTGATATTGCTGGAACTGGACTTAAGCAAGATTACTCAACTGCTATTATTCTTTTTAAATATAGTTTTCACAAAGATTTGAATTTGTTTCCATTGATTGCAGAAATTATCTGTTATATATTATTTCCTACCCTATCTGAATCCCATTTTTTTGTTTTCAGTTATGAAACTGGAGATCATGTTGGTGTTTATGCCGAAAACTGTATTGAACCTGTTGAAGAGGCGGAAAGGTTACTGGGATTGTCACCAGATACTCTCTTCTCCATTCATGCTGATAAGGAAGATGGATCGCCTCTTAGTGGAGGCTCGTTGCCACCTCCCTTCCCTTCACCATGTGCTTTAAGAACCGCTCTGACAAAATATGCTGATCTCCTTACCCCTCCCAAGAAGGTTTGCAATATGTTATACTATTTAATCGGTTTACATAACGCGAATTGTCTGTTTACATACAAAATAGTCCTACAACTCTCTGAGAACTCCAACTATTTGTTTCATTTGTTGGCTCTAGGCTGCTTTACTTGCATTAGCCATGCATGCTTCTAAGACTAGTGAAGCTGAGAAATTAAGGTTCCTTGCCTCGCCTCAAGGAAAGGTTTGTAGCATCTACTGGACAAAGATTTGAAATGGAAGCATATGCTTTCTGTTCAAGTTATTTAGTTTTCTTCTCTCTGCTTTTTTTTTTCAAGGATGAATATTCTCAATGGGTAGTTGCAAGTCAGAGAAGTCTCCTTGAAGTTATGGCTGAATTTCCTTCTGTAAAGCCACCCCTTGGAGTCTTTTTTGGTGCTGTGGCACCACGTCTGCAACCAAGATATTATTCAATTTCTTCTTCGCCGAAGTGAGTTTTGGTTGCACTATCTTAAAAATAATTGCTTCCATTGTTTAAAATCGTTATGCAATATACCCTTTACAGGATGGCACCTACTCGAATTCATGTCACCTGTGCATTAGTTAATGGTCCCACCCCGACTGGAAGAATTCACAAAGGTGTTTGCTCTACTTGGATGAAGGTATTGAAGCCTTTTCGAGCCTCTAGAGGAACTGCGAGACAGTGCCCTTACTCTTTGTACTTGTATAACTTTTTACTGTCAAAACTTTTTTATAATATTCTAAACGGCTATATTGTGCAGCTTGCGGTGCCTAAGGCAGAAAGCCTCAACTGCAGTGCCGCTCCTATATATGTGAGGCAATCAAATTTCAAACTTCCAGCTGATGCTTCCCTTCCAATAATTATGATTGGCCCTGGCACGGGTTTGGCACCCTTTAGGGGCTTTTTGCAGGTATCTTAAAGTTGTTGATTGGGCCATAGTCAATTCAATAATCTGAAAGTGGGTAAGTCATTTTTTTTACATATTTCAGGAGAGATTGGTTTTAAAGGAAGCTGGCGTAGATCTTGGTGCAGCTATCCTTTTTTTTGGGTGCAGGAACCGAAAAATGGTAGAGTTTTGTATTCCTTAAATTCCTACTTGAAGCTATTTCATATGGTACCCAGGATTTAATGAGATGATTACAGGATTTTATTTATGAAGAGGAGCTTGGTAAATTTGTTGATAATGGGGCATTGTCTGAGCTGATTGTTGCCTTCTCTCGTGAAGGGACCAGCAAAGAATATGTGCAGCACAAGATGATTGAAAAGGTTGGGTTAGCAACAATATGTTGAAACCAACTTGATTTCTTTTGGAATTGAAGTGCTAACTGTGTAGTCAATTTTCCTGATAGGCCTCAGAGATATGGAGTGTGATCTCCCAAGGGGGTTATGTATATGTATGTGGTGATGCCAAAGGCATGGCTAAAGATGTGCATCGGGTTCTCCATACTATAGTTCAAAAACAGGTATGAGTTCCAAGATTCATGTAATATTCTTTTAAACTACATCTCATGACTGGAAAATTAGTAAATCTGTCCTTTCCCAAGAGACAGCAGACGTCAAGCATATACCTCCATTCCTTAGCGCCCAACATTTTGAAGATTGTGTAATTTAAGCAAATATGTTTGATATAACTTGCCATTAGTGAAAAAGATTGATTTCATCTAATTGCATCAGCAGCTTTGTGTAGATAATCATTCTTGGAATTATCAGTTGTTGAGCTTATATTTAAAATAAATTTAAGGAAATATTAATCCAATTGTTGTTTCAACGCCAGGGTTCTATGGATGCCTCCCAGGTTGAGAGCTTCATAAAAAAATTGCAGATGGATGGGCGATATTTGCGTGATGTATGGTAAATACGACAGATATATGTAATAATTATGTGGTGTACTACAAAGAACTGGTAAAAACGAAAGGACAAGTTGGCGACCTCATATTGAGACCTCCAACGAATGATTTATAGGCTGTTAGACGATTCTGTTTTGCCCCCCCCTATAAAATTTTGGCATGGAACATTCCTTTAGATATTGGTATAACAAGGGGGTATTCTACATTCAATAAAAACCAAAAGCAGATATAGTGGTGAACAGTTAACTAGTCTGATGACCTGGTTTTTCGGGTGACTTCAGATGAAGTGGACTTCTGTAGGAGGATTAATTTTTTTATTAAAATTTGGTTCTTTGTTGAAGACTATCTTTTGTTCTTTCCTGCCGACATCATTCTATCAATAATCTTTTGTTTTAACACTATCTGTAAGCTATCTGGTTGTTTCCCTTTATACTGTCGTAGCTTGTTCTTTGTCTCATGATTCAAATGATTATAAGATTTTAAAGGTTTTATGTCATAGTAGTTTGGGTTGAAACTTGAAAATTTGTTCCTCATTCCATGTCGGTATTATGTTTATGCTTGAAAGAGAGTGGAGCCTCCTTACATTCGTATTGGGCATCCCATATACAGGGCTATGGTAAAAAGATATCAAAGCTTCTTTTCGTTTATTTAAGTGAAGATAATTTTATTTTAGAAAAAAGTAATAAGCCCTGAAGTGTTAAAACCCTGAAAAATATGTCTTCGAGAAGTTAAGTTCTATGCGGTTAAGTTTCAGAAGCTGAGATTGCCTAAAATGTGCTTGCCCCCCAAGAGAGAGAAATTGACAAGCCTTGAAAAAAATTGAAGTGCATTAAATTGGGTCAGGAAAAAAAAAAAAGAAGCTACACTTTCTTGCAAGGTCTGCAGGATGATTTTTGTCAAATGTGGGGAATTTCATTCTATCGATCACTGGCGTTCAGATTTTAGATCATGCAAGTGAAGCTCGCAAGCTACCCGACTTGCCCAATTACCGTGTTAAGAAAAACAGCCTTTTATTTACATAATTCGGCCAAACTTTAATATTAAAGTTTTGAATAATTAATAATAATATTTTATTAAAAAAAGTGATATCAATTATAAATGATTGGGTTTGATAATAGAATGATTTAAATTTTCATCTATTAAAAAAATATTTATTAATAAAAACATCAAATATTCTACTTATATTATTAGAATATTTTTTTACTTATTCTCTTTTTTAAACATGCATTTTTATTATATAGTTTAAATATTTTTTTCCAAATATGTATTTGAATTGTTAAATGGATACTTGTTTAATGAATGTTCAAATTTTGTTTTATTGGTTGTAAAAAGTTAAATGGAAAAGAAAATGGTTGTGTTTAGTTTATAAATTTAATTTAAATGGTGAATATGGTTCAAGCAATACCAGACCAAACTAGATTGTTCGGTACCCCTAATATTGTGTCATTATCTTTTAAATGCGATCATAGTTTGGGAGGGAAAAAAAAATCGGTCAGCTGATATAAAACACAGATGGATCCACTTACACATTATTTTTGTAGATTTTTTAATGATATAATCATTCTTGTTAGAAAATAAAATAAATTCATCAGTTCTTTGAGAAAATATATATACATGAAAATTATTTTTAAATGGTTTTAATGATTTAATCATTCATGTTAAAAAGGAAATTAATTCATAAGTTCTTTGCGAATATATATATATATATATATATATATAATATATGACAATTATTTTCGAAATACATGGATCGCATTTCACTTAGTAGAACCTTTAGTATAAAAACATCTCTTACGAATAGCGAAAACTCAAAAGCTTGTGTTTTAGACAACTAATAATTTGACATCACTCTTAACAAATGGCAAAAAAAAATGGGCATAAAGCCGTTTTGGGGTACACAACCAAGTTTGTTAAACAAACAAAAATACATGGAGGAGTCAAACAAATGCATGCCCACCAAACAACATGGGTTTCCACAACTAATCTTGCTGTATTTATTATAGCAAGATTACAAAAAAAGCTTCGTTAATCTCTATGGTCCATGAAGGAGGCGGGGGGGGAAAGGAATTAGTTGGGTTAAAATCAGGGTGTGGAATCGCCGACAGGAAGCGAAGGCCATGACTTTTACCGGAAGCGAAATGCACGTGTGGTCGACTACAAGCTGCTGTTGCCAATTGCCCCATGCCCCCTCCTACTAAATTATATCAATTACTTCCTATCAATAAACAATAATGTTGTTTTTAGTTAATCAGTTCCATTGATCAAATCACGCAGTTCGGTCAATTCTATGGACATTTGACTAATGCGTATGTATATACATACATATGCATGCACTGTATAATATATATATATATAGAATATTTATAGTATATATATTGAATAATACCATTCATTTTTTTCTTTGTTTATTGCAGTTGCTTCTGTCACTCAATCAACTTTCCCCGGGATTCGCATGTCTTTTTTTTTTGTGTCCACAAAGCTGTTCGTAATCAATACATATATCTGACCATGTCCAGACTCTTCCATAACCATACAAAACCTAATTCTCCTTCTTCCATCAATGCTGCATTGTTATGGTAAACATTCGACCTAATTACAACACTATAACTTATATATATATAGAACAGTCACAACAAAAAAAGGGTTGATGTTTGAAACTTTTGAGTTCAGTAAACATTTGGTCGTTGGTCTTATAACTCTTTCAAGGATTTACAACAAAAATTGAAGTGCATAATAAAATTATAAGTCGAATTCGCTAGCTCCAATATTTTTCATATAATATCACGAGTAATACAAAAGAGTAACTAGCATCATTAATTGATTTCGAACAAATCTTCCAAATTGAAGAAATAAAGAAAAGCATTACAAAGGACAATATGTACATTATTCAAGTCTATTTTCTGTTGACGATGCGACATCCTTGCAGAAAACCAGTCCTTAAATTAAGAAGGTTAAATAAAGGTTGGTGTTTGAAACATTTGAGCAAATTTTCCACCGGAGCTTGTGCCCATCTTCCTTGTATTTTCCTTCACTGGAATTATGCGAATCCTCTTCACCACCCTAACAAAATCCCTGCAAGACCATATATATAATATGCTATTTGATTCTTTATAATAAGTAAAACAATAAACCCAAGAAAAAGAACTTCAAAATCAAGAATCAAACAATATCTAGGACGGGAATCAAGGAAGACAAAAAAAAAAAAGGCTGCTCATAATTAGTTTTGTGCAATGATATTATAAGATCACTAATGATCTAATTGGTAAATTTTGTCATTTTCCTTTGATCGATATTTATGTTTGTGAAATTGATTTTTTTGTCTTAATGCATTGATATAAATCTTGGGTATGCCTAGCTGTGTGTATAATTTACCATTAGAATAAGTTTTTTTACAAAAAAAGAATGAGATCAAAACATATTGTAAGTATTCTTAAGTTGACTAATTGCGGACTGATGTATTAAAATTAATAACTTTAAAAATCTTAAAGTAGGTAAGAGAAACCCTTATAAACATGAAATATTTATAATAATTGTATACGTTTATTCATACTTATAAGAAAAAAATGGTTGTAACTGTAGAACTCACTGCCATTTCAGATCTCCGACGAGAAGCAGATCATCTTCCATGTCCTCGTAAGCTACCAAGTGACCAGGAACGGCGTTGGCAATGTCAACTTCGGCGTCGGAGGGGGAGCCGGCCTCCCCATACACGTCCAAGTACATCCGGCGAAGGTCACCAGCGAGGCTCCGGTAGCTGGTGTGCTTCTCGAGGGACACCCTATGGCAGATCGACCGGCCTTCCAGCACCACCGTCACCGGCGGCACCACCGACGCCGCCGCGGCCAGCTCGTCGTCGATGCCAGAGAAGCTTAGCATCTTCCGGCGATCCCCAAGAGCTCCCTGGTGGGAAGTTGTACTAAACCTATTCATGGCTGCTCTGTAATTGGTGACACAAGGTGTAGTACTTCACTGTCCAGTAGTGAGACAAAGCTAGAAATGGGGTGCAACTACACCCCAAACGGCAAAGAGAAAGTTGGGTTTTTACTGTGAAAGTGAGACAGAAAAGACCAAGTTATCTGCTTTTGATTGTTGGGGTGCTCTTATTTTTGGTGGGATGGGTATAAGTGAGAGAGCACAAATGTCGGAAGAATCAGAACTGCTGTCTGCTACAATGCTACCGTCGCATTGATGGCATCCAACGACACTTGCCAGGTTAAAAAGGCAAACAAGACATGGAGGGCCTGTGAATGTGAATGAAAGAGCAGATCATGAGAGGGGGGGGGGGGGGGGAGATTGGAGATTGGAGATGGAGGAAGACAACTGGATGCCAAAACCAAAGACGCCCAAGACTAGTTTTAATTTCGCGCCATTGTAGTCGTAGTGCAAATGAACGTAAAGGGGCTTGTCAGAGGCCTTGCATTGACAAGGAGAGCTTCACTCTAGCATAGGGCAATGAATTTTACTGTCAACAAACTTAGGTATGAAGCTATATATATGTGTATTAACTGAACTCTTCAAATTGAAAGCAACCTTTCCTTTCTCTGATATCAGTGATGGGTGGTTTTAATATTGTAGATCAAGAGGACGAGTAGCGATTTTCACTTACACCACTCATGGGTACGCTACAATAAACCACCTATATATGACATAAAATGAGATGGTGCATGATCCTTATAAATTGAACAACTCTAGATGACTTTGATGTAGAATATACATGGAGTTGGCTGTTGGTGCTATTCTTTTCTAGCTAATACATCCAAAGGAAGGATAATTAAGCTACCTTTTGCAACGTGTTTTTGTAGAAAAACTGTACTTGTCAAACTTAACCCAAACGAGGGGTAATGTGGTGTAGTTTGCAATGCTTACCGTACCTAACAACCATGAATGGGAAACGTATACCGTCTATTATTTTAGTGCTGGGACGGTGGGCGGGGTACTAGATAAATATTTATCGTTGAAATACATTATTGTTAAGATATATGTATACTCCGTAACACGATACCAAAACCGAAATAAATTTTGTGGAAATCAAATCAAATAAAAGTAAAATTTCATCCACAAAACTCAAGACCTGCGAGCGCAAGATTTGCTGCAAATATCTATTTTTTTCTGAATTCTCGTAACTCCCTGCAAATATCTATTAAAACAACATCTTGTTAAGAGGTTTAGCACAATGGGCTCCAAGCATATTGTGTAGAAGAACTACGCAAAACAAGCATTGTATTTGTCTAGGCCAGTGTGTGATGGCTAGCCATTAATAACAGGTTGCCACACACACAAAAAAGAGGAAAAAAAATAAAAAAATAAAAGAAGAAAAACAGGAGCTTCGGTTCTGTTTGACAGCATTGTGTTGAAAAGCACGCGAGGCCGATAATACAGGCAACAACACGTGATAAACCTTATCACGTCACTGCCACGCAATCGGCAAGCTCAATTCTCAACATTTTGGGATTCCCAAATTGAAAGAGCTCCAAGCCTCCAACTAAAACTTCACCCGTTCACACACTTCTCACCACTTACCTGTTCCTACCTGCGGTTTGGCCACTGTCACTGCGCCATTGTGTTCCGACTCGAGCTCTTTCAATACACGACACAACGGCATTGAAAATTACAGTTTGAGAGAGAAAATAAATTAAGCAATGAGATGGTTCACATACACTTACTCTAATTCCAAGAAAAACATAAAATAAAAAGAGGGACAAACTTGCAACTTTGTCAACAGATTGTCATGCATTAGTATCATTTCAAGAAACATCAGAAATCTCTGGCCAACACAGGGTATTATCCATAACCCCAGCAAGAGGTGAGACCAGGTATCAGCATGTCAGAATGATTCATCAAGTATATAGAAACTAGACCAAGCTTTGCCTTGTAGGCCATAGGAGCTTATCATTCATCATGTCTCGTAAAAAATAAAGTCATAATGATCCGCGAACTGGCGGATTTGGTTTATAACAATGGGAAATTCTCTTCCAATAATCATGCAGAGAGGAAATTATGCAGGAACTAAAAGCTGTAAAGGAGATTCTCAAACAATACAATTCTCAATAAATATTAACTTACACCCGCATGAAGGATTCAAAGAATCACAACTAAACAGAGTCACCATTTTCGAATGGAGGAATATTCCAATCACTTGGATTAAAATCCTCCAGAGTACTCAAGACTAGATCTGCAGCAGCATGATAAGAAGAGTCCAACCTTGCATCAGGGACCATAACAACATGCCTGAAAAAATTAGAAAAGCTACTATGTATCAGGGTACTACCATGTAGAATCCAATGTTATATGATATATCATGCATGATTTGGTAAGAAAAGTTATGCAAAATTTGATTGTAACAAAGACCAAATAACACATTGTAAAGAACCATTAATCTGAAGTTTAACCCATCATAGAAAATAAACACATCAAATCCCAATAAGCCTGAGGTCAAAACATTTATAAATGAAAATTTGAATAAATAGAGGCTTCAGAGTTCTTCCTTTGCTTTACTCAATATCATATAAATCATAAGCAACCACACATAATCCCGGCCATGTTCAGGTTTGACATAGTGAATGTTACCGTATAATGGCTCTTATTTTGAAATCACTATATAATAGGTCATGCTAATATAAAATATAAAAAAATGTTAATAAAAAAAGCGAGGAATTAAACCTTCTCCAGATACTATAGTTCACTTATATAGCTATAACTATTGCATTAACTCTGATTTATAGCAATTGGGAAACAGTTGACAGGCAGTCATTTGTACCACTCATCAACAAAATTATTTTCTACCGATCAGGATTATCCGGGGTTACAACTACATGAAAATAATGGATAATACACGTGGTAAGTGATGTAATATACAGTCTATACGTAGAAATATACTCACATTCCAGCATTTCTAGCTGCAGTGACTCCTGCTGGAGCATCTTCAAACACTAGAACCTTATCTAGCCCCTGTGGGGCAATCTGTATGGAGGTAAAACATTTTGCCCATAAACTCACAAATTAACACACTAAAAAATGATAAAACAACTTGTCTTTATTTATAATTCAATGCAACAAGAAACTGGCCTTAAATCTTTTTGCAGCTGCCAGATAAACATCTGGGGAAGGCTTTCCATGTTCGACCTCCGGGTCATCTCCTAAAACAACATGTTGCATCATTGAAAAAATTTCCTCGTGGTTTTTGGTTTTCAAATCAAAATGTCTTCTATGTGAACTGCAAAAATACAAATCCCCATACATGAACTTTTTGAGAGGACAATTAAAGTACTATCTACCTTGTGAAAAAAAATATGAACCAAGGACAAACATTACCCTGTTGCTATGCTCATGGGAACACCACTTCTATGAAGATGATAAATTAATCTCTTGGCTCCTGTAACAAACCAGTTATTAGTCCAAACTGATACACCGATTTTCATTTAAAAAAAGGAATGGGCCCCAATATTTTAGACCGAAGTTCCAAACCCAACCATTAACTTCGGGAGGTTTGGGGTTTCTAAGTACAGATAACTACCAAGAAGTTTTAGGTTTCAATAAAACCATCTGCAAGTTGTGAATCCTAAATTTCAACCGTATTAAATCAAATAAATAGGCCATTTTGTGGGAACCAATCTGTGGCTCCGTCTCACAGACCCTCAACTCTACGGCAGCAACTCAAATTTTCCATCAGACCAACACCTAACAACCAACAAATCAAAGAAGGTTGAAATTTTTAAATTTTATTTCACAGGAGGCAATTTGGTAGTGATGTTCATGATTGCACCGGACAGTAGCAAGAAAACAATGGTTAAGGATGGATGCCTATGGGCAGCAACAAGCACAAAAAGAACTCACCTAATAAGATGGTCGGTCGGATGACTATTCACTAAAGAAAAGTGGATGAGATGCTATTAGCGTTATGCAGACAATGATGAGAGGAGAAGAGAGCATGAGAGAGGGTGTGATGCACCTGACAGAAGAGCACCTTTCCATCAGAAGATAAAATAGTTGGAATCTTCTCAAATGGAAAGGGAAGAGATGACAAATAGGGAAGAATATAAACCTGAGCTCTAATCACTCCGGGATGCAACATAGTAAAGCTCTAACAATAAACAGGAAAAACGACAAATAGAAAACAAAATAAAAGAATATAGCAAAAGAAAAAAATAAAGTATTCTCAATTCTTATGTCACTCCATAAAAGGAAACATTGAGACTCCTTTTTAGAGTTAAAAAAAGGTGAATGATGATCGCAGGAAAAAACCAATATTTCTCCACTTACCAGCCAGATACCAACTCTAAATATTAGGAAAAGGTGAATGATGATCAAATCATAGAGATAATAGCATATAAAAAACCTCTTAATTGGCTCTCCATTCACAATCGACATTTTTCTCACAAATAGTAAAATACCATCTAAAAGTAACATTTTTGGCACAAGAATTTAGCATACAAATTGTTTCCAAGATTATTTATAGACCAAGGCACCTACAGACAAGTATCATTCATTACTTCGTGGGTGATGAGTTTGCAAAGGTGATAAATGAAAATACTCAATAAATAAAGTAATTATAGGATACCAGGCATGAGCTCAGCAGTAGGGAACAATTCTTGAAGCATTCCTTCTCTCTCATCGAGAAACCCTTCAGGAGTGAGCAACCCATCAAGTTCAAATTCTTCAACAAAAATTCTTGCCGATTCAATGGCCTTTTTTCCCATCATTTTTGCCCTAAGAGACCAGTCAAATGCCTTCCCAAATCTTGCAAGGACTCTTTCTTGGACAACTGCATAGAACTTCTCCGTATCTGTGAGGTAAAGACAAAAGAAATAAGGTACCTAGAATTCATGTATGAGAAACTGTGGCATTTTGAAATACATATTCCAAGCATGCTCTAAGTTCAGATCAGTGTTGTACACCATAGAACTCAAACCATTTGTCCATTCAAAGTAAATACAGGTATATGGAATTCATAAGTGACAAGCTGCAACATTTTCAAATAAAAATTTCAAAGGAATGATTAGTTAAAATCAATACTACAGACCGGAAGATCCAATTAATCATTAAGTGATATTCCCCTTCTTCTCCTTCTTCTTCCACCTAATACTGGGATCCATATAATTACATATTGCATACGAATAGATATAGGTACGGGGCAAGTACGTACTAGAAGCTGTCACATTTTGAATTTACAAATTTCAAATGTAAACTTTAGGGTCAGTTTTGTTGACGTGAAAATAATGTAAATGAAAAAAAAATCATATGAAATAGAAATGCAATGACATGAAAATTTTAAAAATTTTGCGAAAATGCTTGAATAATAGAAAAATAAGATAAAAATAAAATATTCCTTCTCATGTGCACGTGCATGGGCCTCTAAAATTTCCTCCAATTTCTTTCATTTTTCATAAGAAAATTTTGCTTTGTAAAAAATTTTACATAGATTTACTTCAACCGAAATTAAAATTTCTTTGACTAAATTTCAAGACATCTTGAAATACAAATTTGAAGTGTGTGCTTAGTTAGGATCATCATCATAGACCGGATGGTAGACTTCAACCATTAATTGATGCATGCATCTTGAGAGTGCCAGCTTAAAGACCTACTAAAAACCAAATCAGGTTATCCATAGATTCCACACACACATTTCGATCCAGCTTATCATAAGACAAGAAAGAAAGACACGGGAATGGGGAGGATTCAATTCAGCACAATTAACAGATAGAGTAAAAGCAACATTGGACGGGAACAAAATGTGAACTCCAACTCTAACAAATTAAGGAGGCTAATGACGTTATAACCAATATTTGTAAGGCCAACAACCATGATAAATATTGAATTGAAGACGTATGAGCAGGGAGACACAAGTCACAACCACCAACAACGAACTATCAAATTCAAACTAGAGGGGTAAAAATAAATGTGATTTTGGGTATGAAAGGAGTGGAAGAGGAGGGAGGGGGTGTGAATTACCGAGGAGGAGGCCGTCCATGTCGAAGATAACGTGAGAGATGGTGGCTTTGGGAGCGGCCATTTCTTGTCGGCAAGTGGTGGGAGGAGGACCGAGGGCCGCAATCTTGTGTGACGGCAACGACGAACCAACAATCAAGGAGGGGGGCACTGCCACTGTCCCGCGTCATCACCATGTGTGTGACCAGAATGCACGGTTGCAAACCGGCCACCAAGTCGGGAATCACAGACGGCTTGTAACAACTCATTTACGGCTTGATTAAACCGAGCTTCGTTTTCAAAACATTATCATACAAATTAGGGACCAGCACAAACAAACTACTTAGAAAAAAAATAAATATAAACACACTACTATCCTCCTAATTTGCCAATAGTTTTACGATATAGCACACACATAATAATAATAATAATAACAAGAAAGTGCTTGTTTTGAAACTTAAACCAAGAGATTCACTTCCCACGGCAGCCAACTCGCCTTGTAATTTTGCACTTCGGGATCGGCGATCCAGTTTCGAAACAGAACCACAAGGTAGGCGAATAAATACGAGCCGAGTTGAGACTAATATAAGCAATTGGCGTTGGAACTACTCCTTTTTCCGGCCATCAATGGCATGGTTTCACAAAACTACCCAGAATGAGAGCATTCAGATGAAAGAAGCCCACGGGGTATGACAAAAGCATACAAACATTTTCGACCTCGGAAGTAAAGAGGGATCGAGCAAGGAAAAAGACTTGCCAAAATAGGGCCCAAAGAAAAACTTATGACCCAAAAACAGACAAATTTGAGAATCTATGATCCCCATGAGTTTATAGCCTCCCAAGTCAGGAAGAAGCAGCCAGCTACATGAAACCAAAATGTACTGCAAAATTCTCCATTGAAACAGAAGATGGGGGGTCACTTTATCTTGTCAATTACGAAACAGAAGACGGATCTCTTTATCTTGTCAATTACGTCCGCAAAAACCTTTTCCAAATCAAGTTCCTTCGTTTTCTTGAAGGGTCGTAGCATATCCTGTAAGGGAAGACGTACTTCCATCATATGGACATTTAAGAACTTTTAAGATGACCGCCTGAAGCAACACAAGATAAAAGCATATGATATAGAAGAATATAGAAGAAGTGACCAAATGATTGGAGTACGTGAATGTGTGAAACTCTCATTTCTCGTAGGAGGGAGAGAGATTTCCAATAGACTGTTAAGTCCCATCTATACAAAACATCAGTCATCATGGCATCTGTAGATCGAGTCTTGCAGCCAACACGCTGTAACGTGTAGTTTACAATAGACTTTTGGACTCTTTCTATAGATACAATCACAAAAACTATGGCTATTAAGACCATAATTTAAAAAAACTAAAATAAAAAAGTAGAAGAAAAACCATAAATCTAGACAAAATGTTGCCACGGTAATAGCAACCACACTGACTAACTTTCCATTTACCGTACCAATGTGTAAGCGGAGTCGGCAAACATGTACACAAAGTTACCAACTGCAAATGCGACGTAGAAATCAAAGATTGCAGATTATGATTATCAAAATTCAAACGGACGGCATTTTTAGAATGATTAATGTTGTGCTCATTACAAAGAGAGCCCTTCCAATTAGGGGACACAGATCTGCTGTTGGAGCCAATTGATCATCATATCTCATCGAAGGTAACAAAATTCGATCATGCAAATTTAAGGTTTCCCTTCTAACTCATCTTCATCTTGGACGAATCTTGAAAAAAAGCTACGAAAAATTAAGGCTGCGCAGATAACCTTTTTGTGCATAAAGACGACATAATGCTACCCCTATCCTTCCTCAGATGGAGCATTTTTGAAATCCATGTATATGAAAAAACCGCGACTGTGTACAACAAGCTAGCTTTTTAAGGATTTTTGTTTATACGGTTAGTAACATCAGGACGCTTCAAAAGGAAGGACTTCATATAAGAATTCTGATACGAGCACACAAAATTGTTTCATGGACAGAATTTTCTGTCTCTGTTGTAACTTGTGCTCTCTAAAATAAACCAACAAGAATGGAGACAACAAATGTATGAACTGTCAAGGCATATAAACAAGAGAGAATGAATCGAAGTAGACAAAACACATAACCATAAATGCACCCCATAAATATCACCCTTACTTAGCATTTAGAGAAACCATCCATGATGGTGTTTAGTTTCTATAAGAACTTTATAGACAACATCACTTAGTACCGCAACTTGAAAGAACAACCAGTGCATGTATGCAGCCCGCCATATGTAAACAAGCTTGCAAATATTCAGCAAAATACAAATCGTCCTCAAAAATAAAATAAAATAAAATAACTTTGGTTTAAACAGAATGACACGAGCACTATTTTTTAAATACTTACCAGAAGGGCTACAAAAGTTACACCATTTTCTTGATAGACCTCAAAGCATCCCCTTCTTGGCTGAAATAAAGGACAAAAGGCATCACATACATTGCTTACACTCATAAACCAATATAAATATCGATTTAGATAACAGATCCATACTAAGCATACACAGACAACGAGCAAACAGCATACACAAAGAACACGGAATCTGAAAAATTATAAGCCAATATAATTATTTATTTAGATAACAGATCCATACTTGCAGATACAAATAGCGAGCAAACAACAAACACAAGCAACATGACATTTGTAAAGTAAGTAGACAAAATATTTAGCAATTACAACAGATAAAGACCATCAATAAGGATCCAGTATTTGGTTTCAAGGAACAATGCAGTCGACAGAGATAGCAAAGATCGTAAGAAGCTTGATAAATCCATACGCAAAAAAATATTTGTTGCACATTAGAAAGGAAGACCACATTCATCATCACTTTGAGATCTCTCAACTTTACTTTATATTTAATATTTACTGGAATAAGATCATATTTATAAGTATGTTTATAAGTAAGAATTGATTAAAGATCTTAAATTTGATTAATTAATTTTGAAAAATGACTTAATATATTAATTTATATTTTGAGTTAAGTTATTATAAATAGTATCAGAGCAAATGATATTAGAATAATCTAGATCCAGGACGTTGGGAGTCATGAGACTATCTAGATACCGAACAAAGTAAAGAAATCATCAAAGGTTTCAAGTAAACCATCGATGAACGTTTGAGCTCCAATAATCAAAACGAAATCCCGATAAGTCTGTGGGATTCTGAAAATGATTTTGGATTTTAGAGCTAACAAACAAGCAACGCTTCAACCCAACACATGACAGAGCTCTATTCTCAAATACAGATTAAAAAAACAACAAGACCAACAACACAGCCTTATCGGGGTTAATGGTCACGATGACGCCACTCAGTCCCTCTTCCAGAGAAATGGTGATAGTTTTGTTTTTTTAAGGACGAAAATGTGCGCTACTTTTGTGTTTAATGAATAAATTGACTCATATTTGTGCCCTTTTGGCTTTGTGGTCTCCCTTGAGTGCGTCACGTTTTCTGTCGTTATAGTTAGTTAGTTATCGCGTAGTTTCGTGATTTTATACCAACCATGCAGTCTACAAATAAGAGGCAAGCGAGGATGCGCGTAACATGCTTTTGTTTTAGCCTCATGATTCAATGGAATGGATAATATTAAAAAGAGATCCTAACAACGCATAATTTTTATTTGGATAGGAAATCAGTTAAATATTAGATATGAGACTAAATTAAAAAATCTTATAATCCACTCATTTTAAGATCACTTAAATTTTTACACTTGATCAATTGTTAACCCGGGCTCATGACCGATAACCTACAAAATCAGGTTGTTGTGATGTCATTTATAACGGCCCGACCTTAAAGTCTAACATAATAGACTAAGTTATTTATTTAAAAATAATTTATTTTTGCTTATAAATAAGATTTTATCTTAGTAAATATTAAATATGAGTCTATATTAAGAGATTTTAAAACAAATATATTTCTTAGGTTATTTGTTTCCATCTTGAAATTTGAAGGAAAACAAAACAAGCAAAAAGTTGACCGGCCTGCGCTCAGTTTTGGATATTGTAAGTTGCGCGGGAGAGTATGAAGACCAGGCCCAGCAATTCGGACGCATGGCATTGAAATTTGCATGGAAAGGCCCATAATTGATAAAGCCCACGTGCATCGGGATCATCACGGCCCAGCCCATGATTGGCCTCTCTTAGCACCAACTCTTCTCCACTCGCGATAATAACACAATACTTTGTTCCCATCATTTATTAACACGCAAGAGTTGATATATACTATATTAATAAATAAAATAATATAATTCATCTTTTTAGTTTTCTCCCACTTATTCTCACAAATGACTAAAAAATTCCTTTGAGTAATGTTGGAGTAATTTTTTGGTGGCCCCACTAAATTAAAGAATAAATCAATATTGACTTCATCTCAAGTTTATTAAATATTATCCGCTGATATAATTTTCATATTAGTTAATTGAGATAACAATGAAAAACCCATAAAAATAAGAAAATCTTCCTAATGTATAACTCTGGAAGAATGAGGGGATACTATGTTTCAAAAGAGAGAGAAGTAAGATTGTTTCAATTGATCTATTCAGCTAGAAGATAATTTTTTATTTTATTTATATTTTATCATATATTTAATTTATACAAATAAAAGTTAAATTGGTTATTTAGTAAATAAATATAAAATTGAGATGGAGACTAATGTAGAATTAATACATATAAAATCTGTAGACAGTAGAAAATATTTAAGCAAATAACATTGATTTTTTAATCAAATAAATATAAAATTTATCAAATGGACTTTTAGTCAATCGATAAAGGAGCATGGATGGTTGGCATAACGCATCCGCCCCCATATACTTTTCAATATCGAATGGAAGAGAAATATATATATATATATATTTCTCTTCCATTC
>JAVDBV010005034.1:0-13301 GCA_032619315.1 Piper longum | reverse complement strand
CCCCCCCCCCCCCCCCCCCCCCCCCCCCCCCCCCCCCCCCCCCCCCCCCCCCCCCCCGAAATCATAAATAAGGATGCTAATTGAGCGAGCTAGTTTATGAGCTACCTTCGAACTTATAATCAAAGTGGTTTCGAGTTCCTCAAAATTAAACAGTTTTAAGTATATTTGAGCTCAAATCGAGCTTAAACAATATAAAAAATGTTCGAGTCGATTTCGAGTATATATTTTCAAAACTCATTTGATCTAGAGTCGAATTCGAATGAATTTTGAATTAGTCGAGTTGAGTTTGAGCACAAGTTGAGCTAGTTCGTGAGCTACTTTCGAATTTATAATCGAAGTATAAATTCGAGCTCAAATAATATAAAAAATATACTCATTTGATCTCGAGTAAAATTCGAATGAATTTTGAATTAGTCGAGTTGAGTTTGAGCACAAGTTTAATTAGTATTTACGAACCAAGCCGAGCCGAATATTTTTTCGAGTTTGAACACATCGAATTCAAATTTCAAGCCGAGCTAAGCCGAATATACATTTGTTCAAGTTCTCTTCGTTGTTCAACGAGCTTATCTATTTCGAGCTGAATATTTTTTCTAGCACAAAATTAACGAGCATAAGCCGAGCCGAGCCGATGTAAAAAACTCACGAACAGGCTTAACTTGTTTACACCCCTAACTGTATAGAATGTTACTCGTACTTATTTTTAATAATACTTGTTATTCACAGCCTATTTTAGAGTGGCCGCCCCTTAAAACCTTTTTGAGAAACTGGGTGTATATTCTTCTCAGGATGCGCGGTGCAAAGGCTGCTCTGGTGGGTATGAATTTTATAATTTTATGAGTTTATAATAAGGTGACATCGATGGGTGCTGTGGCAGCCATGTGATGAAAGGTATGCAAAAGCATGGACGATGAAAAATTCATGCGAACCATCGAATCAATTATGGCTCCGGTATGGGTATTCAAACGTTTGAACTGTATTAGTTTATAAACAAAAAATTGAAATATATGACGAAAGTTCAAAGACATGTAAAATCAATTAACATAAAATTCAACTTGAAAATATTTGCATTTTCTTATCTGCGAATCACATAACGTGAATTGAATTTCCCAATCCTATTGAAGATTGTAAGACAAATGCTAGGACTGAAGAGGGGATGGATAACAAATTTCTGCCCACCACGTGAACTGAAGAGGGGATGGATAACAAATTTCTGCCCACTTGATCGAATTAAATTTTGCAACTTGTAATTTAACGCATTTTTGCTCTAAAAAAAAAAGCTTGAAAACTGAGCTCATATCCTATACCAGCTTGACCCAAGGGCAAAGTAATACCCCTTAGCCAATCATTCAACCGTGGCTAACCAAAAATAAAATCTATAAACACATTTCAACATATATAATGAATTTTATTATCCAAATTATTAGATATAACTAATTTTTTGAGATTATTATAATTTATCACCTTAAAAAAATTTCATAGAAATTCCTTTTTTTTCAGCCCGTAACTACCTTCCTAGTACATGTATGTTCTTGTTACCTCATTAGTCCACGTCTAGTCCAGTCCAACAATCTATTCATAAATAATTAACCAAACTGAAAATATATAACCATATTCTCACTTATATATTTAATTTAACCTTAAGAACTGTTCAATGTAAGACCAATTTTTGGAGGTTATTAAATATCTAATTGTGTTCATTCCAGATAAACCCCATAAAATGAAGACTGATAATCAATTTTGCGAGAGGCTCGCAAGCAGACTCCATTCTTACGCTTAAGAACATAGACCTTGAACCGTTTGCTATACACCAAAACTCATTTATGCAAAATAAAAAAAGTTTACTCCAAAAAGCTAAACGTACTGAAGCAACAAAAAAATAGTACGATGAGAAGATAATAAAAACACTAATTATGGTAATGATTTTGGTCTTGTTCGGGGCTGGGTCTGGTCACTATTTCCACTTTGATGAGGACTTGCATTCAAATCCCTGTGCTCTCGGGGATCAGTCACTTGTTCAAATTATGAACAAGTACCAGCAATAAAATCTGCTTTCTATCAGTTTTTTCATAAATTACAAATTGTCTTCAGAAAGCAATTGCATAACTCCGAAACATGGTGCTAATTGCCAATACATGAAAAATGATTTTTAATATGAAGCCGGCAACAATACGATTCGAAGACCACATGACTTTGGCATCAGTTTTAACTTCACCATCATCAGCAAAAATCTAGTTTTCTTGAATGAGGTACATACAAACAATCAGTCTCCCAGCAGTACTGCAGTGCTAAGAATATCAATAACTATCTTCATCAGTTTCAGGCCTACGGAGGTAGTAACGAAGGCAATTAGTCAAGACCTGCAGGTCAATTCATTTTGATTGGAGTCAGCATTAAATCTTCAATGAGATAAATTAAAAATATTGCTTGATAACAGCTAGAATATAGATACATACATCATATGTTAATGGTGAAAAATCCATGATTTTGCCCATTTACATCTACATTTTTTGTATACTAAGAGAGAGTACTACTGTGCTACTAATGTAGTTCTGACTTCCAGAGGTTTGGAAGGGGGCGGGAAGGTTTAATAATTTGACATGCATAGTTTCTAGATTAGGATCAGTATATACCACTCATATCAGACACTCTAAACGGAATATGAAACTCAGTCACTCTGAATATTAAATCAAGTCAGTATTCCCAGCCCGTAGGAGAGGTTGTGACAAAATTGATGGGGACGTATAGAGAAGATCAAGATGAGGGAGATGATCAACAATGGATATATTAAGTCACAAAGGAATTTCAGAAAAGCTTACAGAGATTTTCACACACAAAAAGTCAACAATAATGAACAAAAACCAACTAAAGAAATCTTACTTCTCACAAACATTTAATGCCCTAATCAAAACAATGACCAAAATCACAGATTCCCCAAATTATAACAATTCCCAGTAAGTCCATGGAATTTGTAGAACTAACTACTACCCATTTCATAATGAAGCAAAAACTCTAATATAAACATTATATCGTACATCAATCTATATATATGACAATACAAAATTACAGTATAGTATCCATCAATCTTTATACCACTACGCAGGCATAGAGCCTCACACGTTTTAAATAGCCATGAGAAAAAAGCATATTCAAAATCTTTACAAGACTGCATGCTTAGACTTACTTGAGATAATGAACTGTTCAATGCAGCACCATGGTAATTAACATGGAACTTATCCTTCGCAACCAACCCCTGCATTATAATCCAAAGCTTATGAAACTTAAGAATCACTCCAAGTTATGAAAAAAAATTCGGTATGTAAAAAAAAAATTACAGGTTAATAAACTCATTGCAATAAGAAAAAATACAAGTTAAATTAATGCTATCAAGAAAAGACCATTATTTCTTCAATTACTATGAACATGGTTGTTGAAGGTGTGTCATGCCTCACAAAGCAAAAGGAGGACAAGGCGTTCTCATCAGTTTACCTCGGTATCAATTTCAGCTGATTCTACACTGACATTAATATCAGCCATAATCTTGATAATCTCCATCAGCAGCCCAGGACGGTCAGCTGTTTCTATGTAAAGAAGGCTGTTAAGAAAAAACGAACTTATAAAATGCTAAAAAACACAAAAGTTTCTATTTTTAAAAAAGGAAACCATATTAAAAATCCATGACAGAGATCCTCAAGCCATTTTAATTTTCAGGAAAGAGAATATACAAACCTTCTTTTAGGACCATCATCCTTCACATGTATGTGTGTTGCAATGTCAACATCTAACTACATTGTGAACAAGGAAAAAATATCAAGCACCAATGTATGGAATCAATAATTATCTAGGAGAAGCACTAACAGTCAAGTGCATTTGTGTACAAACATTAAGCATGATGGAAAAATCAAATGAGACATCAAAACATGCACGTAGAAAACTATCTTGACTGAAACACAAGTATGTGACTATAATAACCTGACCTAAGTGCAAATTGATGCACCTAGTCATTTCTTTAAATGTAGTAAACCGAAGTTGAAGATTATAAGCACATCTTCAATAGCATGAGGGATTTTATTCTAGTAGGTATTAGACGTAGGACTAACTATTTGGGAGATATTACATTACACCCGCCTTAAAGAAATTTTGTCTGCAAATCACCTTTCTGACTCATAAGCCTAATATTTATCTAGACAGACCCTCATTAACCAACATAGTCTCAGGTTGTCTCTAATATTATTTGCAATAACCCAACACAAGGTCCAGGTGCAAACTAATGGGGCTGGTCATTTTTTCAAAAGTGGTTTAGCGAGGTTGAAGATCACAAGTACATTATCGCTAATACACTGGATCTTATCTCGACAAGTATTGGATGTGAGATTAACTATCTAGGGGATCTTACACTATCAAACCTTAATAAAACAAATCTCCAATCTATAAAGCATTGCATAAAGATAGAATATGAACTAAATATTATGCAAGATTGTATGAGATCATATACGGTCTCCCAAAAACTTGTCATATTCATCGAAATCAAATAAATTCTCCAACCCTTCACTCATTCAAAGAGAAAATCCATCTCTCTCTATATTTGGCCTTTGAATCTACCTATACTAAGTACCAAAAGAACTTCAACAACCACAAAAAAAATACATCAACAAAGAGGAAATATTTGTGTTCCCTGATGCACAATAGATCAATTGAAATTTTTGGTAGCGTATCATTCTGTCAATCTCCACCGCCTCATGGTGCTTAAGACTTAATTGCAACTCAGTTATTTCAACCTAAAGAAATGACTAACAAGTTATGCAGATCTGCTCTTATTGCCACAAAACTAGAGTCCCATAATTATGTAGCCTTCTGTCAATATGATGCTTGTCACATTTAAATGATGTAAACTCACACAAAATGATATAGAACAAGAATTACGAAGTTTTGTTTTGGTTTGGTTTTTCCTTGATTTAGGCTTTATTATCATTTGTAATGGTTTATTATCAAAATTTTCTTAGCATCATGTTTCAGTGAACTTCTTGCTTACATGGGAACTTCCAACGTATTTTGCATACTTATACACTTCAGCAAAGCAAGGTGGTAAGTCTCTCATCTGGTTGAAACCCTAGCTCACTACTTAAGCCGTATTTTTTTCTTTGTGACGGAAGAATTAGTTCTAAGTTGCAGCAGCTGCCTATTCATAAGCAACTATGTTGGAATCTCCGGACTGTTCCAAATTGTTTACATTACATAACATAACTACAAAGAAGTAATGGTATATCTGCAAAAAAAGAAGAACCAATTTCGGTTTGTCACAGTTTGATCTATTTTGACCAATAGCCATGGATGATTTAAAGAGCAAACAGATGATTTTAAGCAGTGAGTAACCTTTTTCTCTGGAGCTTTCACACCAAAAGCCTCTCCCATTGCCAGTTTCTCACTAGATTCCTGCCCATAAAAAAGAAATATTCCATCAGGGAAAAAACAGAGAATGAAAGATTTAGTAATCATGGGAATGCTTATAAAAAATATACAGGGTGATATTTTAAAAGGTTGTTGATTATTGTCAGCCGAATCCTTTCCAGCATATCCGGATCCTCAACTTTGCGACCAGTCGCCCTGTCATGTCATATAAGACATGATTTATTAGTGATTGCACATACAAGAGAAGAAGGATTTCAGCCATTGAAATAAATCAAGGAGAATAACAACCGATTTGATCTAACTCTTAGCCGACAACTTAGTCTTATTACTTAGTCATTTTCTCCTCATCTTATCTTTGTTGTAGATATCTTTTGACTTAGTTTGGTCCTTATTACTCTCAACTACTTGTATGATGTAACACCTATATATATATCAATGAGAATACACAATCAAGCTAACTTTGGCACTTGAGTTTTCATGGTATCGAGCCTGGTCTCCTTCCCTGATCATCATGTCGACCACTTCTTCCTCTCCTTCATCTGCAACTTCTCTTCCCTCCCTCTTCCCAACTCCCACCTCTGCTGCAAATGGTCCCAATGTTATCAACCTTGTGTCCGTCAAACTTGATCATAAAAATTACCTCCTTTGGAAGTCCCAATTCCTCGCCATCCTTCGCACTCATAACCTTGTTGGCTACATTGATGGGTCTCTCAAATGCCCTCCTCAATTCTTACCTCACAAAGGTGCCACTACCCTCCATCCTGCCAACTCCCAATGGGTTAAACAAGACCAGCACTTAGATAGCTAGATCATGGCCACCCTCTCTGAGCCTTTACTTGCTCAGGTTGTGGATCCTATCTACATACCTTCCTTTGCCATTTGGTTCAAGCTTGAGAAGAACCTCGCATCTGCCTCCAAGTAGCAGGTTATTCTCCTTCGTGGACAACTTCAGACTGTCAAGAAAGGTTCCTTCTCCATTGATCAGTACCTCTTGTCTATCCGTGATCTCTCCAACCAGTTAGCATCCATTGGTTATCCAATCTCTGATAATGACTTGTTCTATTACACTCTTGGTGGTCTAGGACCTGAATATGAGTCCTTCGTCACCATGGTTTCCTTGCAAGCTGACGATCTGCCCTTTAAAGACTTATCCAGCCTCTTGAAGAGCCATGAACTTCGTCTCTCCTCCATTAACCCTGATCTCTTCCACGCCACTGCCTTATTCACATCCTTCTTGGCCAAGAGGCTCCTTTTAGCAGCACACAGGTAGGAAGCGCAGTCGAGGCTGTGGCTATGGCTCCTCCTCCCATCGTCCATCTCATCAAGGCCACTCTACTTAATCTCAAGCAAGACCTATATGTCAAGTGTTTAGGAAACCTGGCCATGAAGCCATTGACCGTTACAACAGGCTCAATATGTCTTACCAAAGTCGAAATCCCTCAAAGCAACTGGCTGCTTTGCACAAAATCACTGACTCCTCTCATGAATGGCTCACAGATCTGGGGCTACTCACCATATGTCACCAATGATGCTTCTCAATTCCACCAGCATGCGACCTATGGTGGCAATGATCGTGCATGGTTAGTGATGGAGCAGGTTCGTGCATCTCTGGAGTTGGTTCTTCTTCTTTGACTACTCCTTCCACTCTTAAGCTTAACAATATTCTACATGTGCCTGGCATTTCTCAGAATCTTTTATCTGTTGCTCAGTTTACCAAGGATAATAATTGCTACTTTGAATTTTATCCCTCTGATTTTATAATTAAGGATCTGAAGACCCACAACACCCTGTTCCAAGGACCAACTAGTGAGGGCCTCTATCCCATTCAGCTGCAAATAAAGGACGCTCCCACCCACGTTGAGCGTCATCAAGCTCTTTATGCAATTAGTCAATCTAGTCACCTATGGCATTATCGTTGTGGTCATCCTGCAACTTATATTATGAATCAGATAAAGAGTTCACTAAAGCTCTCATCGAAGTCTACTTCTATTTGTCATCCCTGTCAATTGGCTAAAAGTCAAAGACTACCCTTTGTAGCCTGTTCTTCTTCATCCACCATGCCTTTACAATTATAATTCATGGTTGTATGGGGTCCTTCCCCAGTTTTATCAAAAGTTGGATGCCGATTTTATTTACTAATAGTTGATGACTATACAAGGTACTCTTGGATTTTTCCTTTGCATCAAAAGTCTCAGGACTTTGACATTTTTGTGCGATTTAAAACACTAGTTGAAAAAAAATTTTCCAGTAAAATTAAACATGTTCTAACAGATGAAGGGAGAGAGTTTGCAAATCGTCAATTTGTCAATTTGTTCTCATCAAGTGGCATTCATCATAGATTTTCTTGCCCTTACACACCGGAGCAAATGGGCATAGTTGAAAGAAAGCATCGCCATGTTGTCGAAACTAGCCTTTCTCTTCTTGCCACTAGCTCTCTTCCTAAGGATATTTTGGTTGAAGCTTTTGATACAGTAGTTTACTTGATCAATCGCAAGCCTACTAAAGTTCTTAATTATTCATCATCTTGTGAGAAACTTACAAGGCATCCTCCTAATTATTCTCATCTTAGAGTTTTGGTTGCACTTGTCACCCGTATTTGAGGCCATGGAATTCAAATAAGCTTGACTACAGGATTCAAAGGTGTATATTTCTTGGCTACAGTTCCACCCACCATGGCTATATATGCTGTAATCCACACAGTAAGAAGAAGGTCATCAGCCATCATGTGGTTTTTAATGATTCAGACCATTTGGCTCAATCCAACCGTAATGGTACGTCTCCCTACATTCTTCCCATTCCAAATTTATCTCTACCTCCTTCTCTTCCTACCAACGCGTCTTTCTCTCCCTCTTATCTCCTACTGATCCAACATCTTCCCATCCTCATCCTTCTCCAACTTCTTCCTCTCTTCACAGCCCTATTCTTTCTCCACCCCCTACTCTCCCTCCAAACCTTGATTCTCGGTTCTCCCTCACCTACCGGCGTCACCATCTTAAACATTATCCATCTCTTCCTTTTTCTTCTCAACTTCTTCAACCAACTAATCCTCCTTCACTCAACCTCCCTAGTCACAGTCTTCCTTCTAATCCTCTCCCAACCACTTCTCCTCATCCCTTTTCCAAATATCCTATCACATACCATCATTGCCACAACAAACATCCCTCATCTCCCCCCAATCTCTCAACCCACCTTCTCTATCTCATCCTCTCCCTCCAATCCTCTTCCCTCTCCTGCCAATCCTCCCCATATCTCAACCAGCCCTTCCTCTTCTCCAGGACTATCTCCCTCTGCCTCTCCTACTCTCCCTCCTTCCTGTTCTCTTGCTACCAGGCCTTCTTTCCCTCACGACCATCCCCCTTCTAGCCTTCTTCTGCCAATCAGATCCACCGACACTCTTCCTTCTCTATTACCCCTACCCTCTGCCCTTCTTACTTCCTCCAGTCCTTCTCTATCTGAGCCCACCACTTACCTTCAAGCATCGAACTCTCCTCATTGGCATCAAGCCCTGGATGTTGAATTTCAGGCTCTCACTCAACAACGCACCTAGTCTCTAGTTCCCTATTCCTCCTTGAACATCATTGGCTGCAAGTGGGTTTTTAAAATTAAGACAAAGGCTGATGGCTCGGTGGAATGCTACAAGGCTAGGCTGGTGGCCAAGGGTTTTAGTCAACAGGAAGGAATTGACTATGCTGATACCTTCAGTCCTGTGGTTCGTCAAATCCCTATCAGAATGGTTCTTTCTGTTGTTGTTTCTAGAGGATGGTCTGTTTTACAACTAGATGTACAAAATGCTTTTCTACATGGGTGTTACAGGAGGAAGTTTATATGTCCCAGCCGCCAGGTTATGTTGATCCAAACTTGCCTAATCATGTTTGCAACTTGAACAAATCCTTACATGGATTAAAGAAAGCCTCTCGTGCCTGGTATCATCGCCTGATGTGCAATCTTCTTGATATTGGGTTTACATGCTTGACTGCTGATTCTTCTCTATTCATCTATGCCAAGGGATCTACCATCATTTATTTTCTGGTTTATGTGGATGACATTCTCATTACTGGATCTGACTATCTTCTACTTAATTCTATAATTGCTAAGCTGCAGTTGCCCTTCGCCATGAAAAACCTTGGCCAACTTCATTACTTCCTTGGTATTGAAGCTCACTTTCATGAAGTCTCCCTGTTTCTCTCTCAGGCTAAGTATATTGTTGGGTTACTCACACGGGCATCTATGTTGCACTCCATTAGCTAATGCAATTGATTATCGAAGTATTGTTGGAGCATTGCGATATGTGACACTAACAAGGCCTGATATTTCTTTTGCTATTAATCGTGTGTGTCAGTTTATGCATGCCCCCACATCGACTCATTGACAAGCAGTAAAGTGTATTCTACGCTATCTCAAGGGCTCCTTATATCAATGTCTCTATTTTACACCCTCTAACCTTGATCTTCATGCCTTTTCCGATGCTGAATGGGCAGGGGATCCCAATGACAGAAGATCCACAAGTGGTGTTTGTGTCTTCCTTGGCAACAATCTGATTTCTTGGTTATCCAAAAAGCAGCCGACAGTGTCTAAGTCAAGTACTGAATCTGAATATAGATCCCTTGCTGTTGCTTCTGCTGAACTTGCATGGATTAATCAGCTCTAACATGATCTGCACATTACTACACATTCTACTCCAGCACAGTTTTGTGATAATAAGAGTGCTCTTTCTCTGGCCTCTAAACCTGTTTTTCATGCTAGAACTAAGCATATCAAGGTGGACTATCACTATGTCCGTGAGCGTGTCCTTCACAAGGCTTTACTTCTTCATTATGTATCCTCACATGATCAGCTTGTAGACATCTTTACCGAGGTGTTGTGCTCACCTAGATTTCTCCTTTCTCGGATCCAAGCTTCAGCTGCAAGATTTGCCCCTGAGCTTGAGTCTTATTACTTAGTCATTTTCTCCTTATCTTATCTTTGTTGGAGATATCTTTTGACTTAGTTTGGTACTTATTACTCTCAACCACTTGTATGATGTAACACCTGTATATATCAATGAGAATACACACTCAAGCTTACTTTGGCACTTGAGTCTTCACTAACTTAAAAGTTGAAACAACAAAAGTACCCAAGTTGAAATTATACAAATGCCTACGGAGGCTACTAATTGTTCAAACAAGACAGAGGAATTAATGGGACAGGAAAAATTATAATCAGAAATAAGACAAAGAGATAAACATAAAAAGAGTTATGTAACGTTACATGATAAAAACATGACAAGCAAACTAATTATAATGATGGCAATTTCTATTCATTGATTATCCCAAGAACTTCTAATGCTAGTGCACTATGACATTCTAATTACATTAAAATCAGAAATTTCCTGCACCCACAATACCTCTAAAAATCCATACTCACCTCCGAGTAATAAAAAATTTGGTCTGTATCAGTGATGCCTCAGTATTAACAGTCCCTTTTGCTACATCTAAGCCCAGATCTTTAAGAGCCCTCATCTGTGCAAATTTTGCACAGAAAAATTAAGTCATGATAATTATATATCCCCAAAATTTATTCCATTATGCAAATTCATAAGTTAAATAATAAGTTTTTCAAAAGAAGGAAATCCATCAAAATACAAATTGTAGGCTTCTTGTTTGTGCTAATTAATCTGATGAGAAGATCTCAAATTACAAATAGCATATAAACCTTTTTGGCTGTTGGAAAATCAATGATAAAAAAAATTAAAGGCATGATTGAACCATCTTGCCCCATCAATACTATTTACAAGCATCAAAATTCATCAAAATCAACCTCATAAAAAATCATTATTATCATATAAAATGAAGAGGTCAAAATACCAAATTCAGTGAAGGTAGAAATTTTCTAAACAAAATTTATGACTACTTTCCTCGATTATTTAGAAATGGGTCCAAAGACAGACATTTTGTCAAACCACATTTACAACATATTGATAAGCATTTACCGTATCAATAAGAGCCCCAAGTCTATCACCAAAGCTAAGTTGTACAATAGTCGCCTCTGAATCGGAATCTTGATCAATCACAATGATCGGCAAAGGAACAGAGTCAACTTCTTGATTAGATGTCTGTTTAAAAAATGGAAAAAAAACATTAGACTCAGAAAATTGAAATTTCAAATGCATTGTGTATGATCATACAAACTATTTACAACAAAATCTACAGTTACATCAATGGAAAGTGATCTCAATTTGTTGTATATTAAAAGATATAGGAGATGATAATATGTGTGCGCACAAATATCAGCAAAAGAAGAAACATTTTACCCCAAGAAAAAAAAAAACAAAAAAAAAATGTAATAAATTGAAAACCCAAAGACCGTAACTTGACAATTAGCAGATACTTCATCCAATCCATCAACTATTAATGATTAGATAATCACCAATGCACAAAAGTAATTGTCCTTTACGACCAGGTTAGAAGTAACTTTTAAAGAACCAAGGGGAAAGCTTCTTCACTAACACATATATAAAGCGTGTGAAGCTGCATAAAATCAGGGGGGCAATGAAAAAAAATAATAGTTACCGCAGAGGAGGGCCCCACTGAACTTGATGCGTTAATGGAAGCTACTAAAATACTCCTGTGGAATTCATTCACAAAATTAAACATCCATAATATTCCCAATGCAAGTAATTTAAAGAATCACAAGAAAATTATGGACACAAGCAACTACATTATGTGGTGAGACCTTTCTAATCTAAAAATAAGTAGGAGAGAATAACCTCACAGCTTCTTTGAGTTGTTCTGCAGAGACATCAAATACATATTTCTTCTGAAGAATGAGGTTTTCATGAAAAATACAGTCAATCACATAATTTTCACGACAACTATCCAGGGTAATCACAAATCTGGCCTTATTTCTAGCCAATTTGGTAAAAAATAAGATCTTAAATAGTGGAGTATTTTAGTCGACCAACAGAATGTAGTATTTGTAACTCTTGGTAGTAAACCAAGTGATCCGTGGAATTCTGCTCGGATGATTAATTAACAAACAAAGAAAAAAGTCCACATTACTGTTTGTTTTAGACAGACATCAATACATGGGTTATTATCAAGCTCACGAACTGAAATTAGTAGGATTCAATCCCAGCCAAGCCAAACACAACTTTTGCAACCTACTTCGAGCCGGTTCCATTGAAATCGGTTAATCATCCTACCCTATCAAAATTCATAATTCATCCAAGCACATTCGCGCTAGCACACTGAGTTGACACTGTCTTAGATATCCATCCATTTAATTTAGCACGTTTCATCAACTGAAAAAGAAGCATAAATCATAACCAAATAAGGATGAATAACGGTATGCTATCAAAGAGGCGTCCAGTCTATGGAGTAGGTCTCAATTGCACATCAATCAAAGTATCAAACTAATGATTACCCTTCAAAAAAGAAAACGAAAAAAAAACTCAGCAGCAAAACTAAAATTAGGACAACCTATACACACACCGCAGCCGCTCCAACCAGATATGAACAGATTGAAAACATTCAAGAAACAGAAAAAGAAACTAAGGGGGGAAAAAAGCAAGAAAAGGGCAGAGCAGTCACCTCTTACAGTGCGGGGGCCGGCGGGGAAGAGAGAGGGTGGAGGAGGCGTCGAAGGGAGGAAGCGGTCGAAGGCCGAGATCGGCGGCTCTAGATCGGGAGAAGAGGTTGGAGGCCAAGAAGAAGTGCGAGAGAGCCATTTTTTTCCGGCGGGGAGGGAGGGCGGAGGTGATCTCGACGGTACTTTGCTTACCTGCGGATTTTGATGCAGAGCGACGGCGACGACGATGCTCTTATATCGTGGGCCCGCCGCGCATGGGCAGGTGGGCCATGGTTTTGACCGAATGGACCGCAAGCGGAGGCTCCACATAAGGTCAAGTTGGGTGCAAC
>JAVDBV010005033.1:0-10830 GCA_032619315.1 Piper longum | reverse complement strand
TCCAATTTAAATCGGCCGATTCCACTCGGAATCGGCCGATTCGTGCAACCATGTTGGGAACAGAGTGCTCGAGTGCTGGCCTTTCTGTTAAGAAAGTATTATGGCCGAGAGCAAAGTGCTTGAGCGCCAAGATTTTAAGCGCTCGAACTCTGGCGATGAGAAAATTGATTTTTCTAATATTTTTAAAAATTTTGGTGGACTTAGGTGGGTCCTTTATAAAGTTGATTAGGGTTTTAAAGAAAAAAAAGAATAATTTTGGATAGCTAAGTGACGGTACGAAAGATGAGAAGGAACAACGAAAAAGTTGGATGATAAGAAGAAGTTTTCTCGAAAAAAAGTTTTTCTTATTTTGATTTAATTTTCTTTGTAATTAAATGATGTCTTTCATATCCCATATGAATTTTTTGAGTTTAATCGAATATTCTATAGAGTAAATTCTTTTCTAGGATTTTTAGTGAAACATAGTGCATGGATTAATAAATGTTATTAATTTTTATTTATGTAATTGTATTTTTGGATCATCTATTTTATTTCATTCTTAATGTTATCATTACTTTGACCACCTATTGTTAGATCTAGAGATTTGATCTTTTCTAAAGATAAAAAGATTAAATTTGTCATTGAATAAAATAACTTTTCTATCTATTTTGGGTGATTCACATATGAGATACAGATATACTCATATATTTTAGGCAACTGTTAAAGGTAGAATTTAAAGTATCATTTTACATACGTAATTTCATAAAGATATAGAAGTTGAGTACAAGTGGTGAGTTTATGTTCAATCGAGAGATTATCATGAATAATTAATTCCTTTGGTTAATGATATAAATGTGTAATTCATAAGTAGAAATTATAACTTTGATCATATAGAGTACTATGTAAAATTAAAAATCTTAGGTTTATTGTATTGAAGTTAATATCTCATTTAAATATTGCATTTTAGATTAGTTTAGATTTAATCCATAATTTAATCACTATTTGAATTTATTTCTACTTAAGTATAATTAATTAAATTAATTTTGGTAATTGAGAATTTCTACTATTAATTCTTCGTAGATGATACTTTTATATCACTTTTATTATTTAATTTGGCGCATGTACTTACGTTATAATTTCCATATCAATAACTAGGCCCATCATGACATGGGCCAAAAGTATTAGATAATATAATGATTTAAGATCATTGGGGTCTAATGTATTAGTTAGGTCCTTAAAGAGTCTAGCAAAGTTACTCCAAAGTGGGTTTATGACCTATAAATAGTGTGGGTTACCTAGTTAATGAAGCTTTAAAGTGAGTTTATCGCCTAGGCTTAATTGATGTCTATAAATATGGCTTGAACTCACTCTTTTGAAAACAAAGAATAAAGAAAAAACTAGTTTCTATTTTAAGGAATCATCCCCTTTTGAGAGCGAAAAGAATTGATGCTTTATGAGCGATTGACATTGGTGATTTCAATATCAAAATCCATTAGATTGAGACTAGTGCCCTCAATCTATCCCAATTTTATCAAGTTCCAATTTTAAAACCTAACAAGCTGACTACTCAATTGACCGACAAATGAGGGATCTGCTTTGACGAAACATAATCCCAATTTTTTTGAGCTAATTCAGCTTTCCAAAGTTTGTTACAAATGAGGGATCTGCTTTGATGAAAGCTAAACTTTGCATATTTTTGAACTCACACACACCCAACACTCGGTGCCAGAATTTCTTGTGAACCTTATGGATAGAAGTGGTAGGAAGTCATTCATGTTGGCCTCTATGTGCCTCCAAAAGGGACTTAAAATAGGTTTTCTAGGCATTTTTTAATCCAAAAGCTATATTAAAGAACATAACTTTTTCATTAGTTTATATACAAGTCACCAACACCATTCATGATTGATGTGAGATTAACGTAACAATTCTCTCCCTTATACATCATACCATTCGAAAAATCCCCCCCCTTACACGCACACACACACACACTAGGTCCACATGTTAAGACTTTTTCATTAGTTTATATATAAGCCACCAACACCATTCAACACTGATGCGAGATTAACCTAACAATTCTCCCCCTCACACATCATACCATCTAAATCATCTCCCCCATACACATACTAGGTCCACATGTTACAGTAAAATTCCCCCTCACACATGCTAGGTCTACATATTATAGTGAAGTTCTAGGAGACTCCAATTCTCCCCCACACATACTAGGTCCATATGTTAGAGTATAGTTCCCCTCACACATGCTAGGTCTACATGTTATAATGAAGTTCAAGGAGACTCCAATTTGGGTTGGTTGATATGCCCTGACGTAAACCCTATGGGCCACCAAAAAGGACTTGAAACAGGTTTCATAAACCTCTTTTAATCCAAAAGCTAGCTCATAAAATAAGACTTCCCCATTATCATATATATAAACCACCAATACCATTCACGACTATTGTGGGATTAACCCAACACTTTTCCCCCTCACATATCATACTATCCGAATCATCTATCCCTTACGCATGCTAGGTTCATATATTATAGTGAAGTTTAAGGAGACTCCAATTTGGATGACTGATATACCATTTGAATCGTCTCCCCCTCACATATGATAGGTTCATATATTATAGAAGTTCCATGAGACTCCAATTCAGGTTGGCTGATATATCATGAGGCAAACCGAAGTAACACCAAAACCAACCAGACTATTGATTTACTTATTAATGACACAATTGCTATCTAAATTTGTTAAGATATACTCTAATTAGAATGATGAATTTGTAATGGAATTGGTTGGTGAATGTGAATTGGTCGAGGAATTGAATTTAATTATGGTCATTCTTCATGATTTGAAAGTATGTACCAATTTTAGAATTGTGTGAATTAATAATCCACTGATTTTGAAGTTAAAGTATGATGCAGATTTAGGTGGAATGGTGATGATGTGTGAAAGTGAGAAGTTATGTATTAGGGTTATAATTATGTAACGACCCACTGATTCCGAGCCACGAGCCAAATATTACTATACAAAATTAAGTGTCTCGTAAATTAATTTTCTATTAATTTTTAATTATTTTAAAATATAATATAAGCTCAGAATAATATAGGCTCCATGAACCGAACTAAAATCCCACTGTCATGCAAAGAATAGTCCAATAATAGAGTCCTCTAACTATCCCGAATCTACTCATCCTTCCATGCTCATGACTATGGAGGCAATTCCACGTTAGTAAGAAAAACACTAAGTCATATAATTATAAGAAAAAAATAATATATTCCACAACAAGTCATTTAATGATTATGAGCATATGTTGAGCTCTTAATATGATGGGAGGGTGGCCGCCCATCCACGTAGAATCTCATGGATGGGCACACACGTTACATGGCCCTCGGCCTGTAGTTATCGATATTTGTTATTGATTCACCCTCTCGGTATCACAAGTGCATAATGAGCCGGCTTGCACCAATGGGCCTTATCACCCCTTTCGACATAGAGGCATATATTTTAAAAGTACTACCCTATGTCAGACTGAGTCAATTCTTTGATTCTGGTTGCGCTTGGTGCATGATGGTCGAATGTGGGCTCAGGCTGACTAAGATTCCTAAATATAAATATATGAGATTTAGTGGGTGCTCCTTCGTGTCGGTCTAAGTGAATTCGTTGACCCCGGTTGCGCTCGATGCATGGTGGTCAAATGTAAACTCAGGCCAACCAAAACTCCCAATTAGGAATATATAATAGTTTGAGTAATTATACAAACCTGAAATTTTGATGAGGCGCCTTCAACAATGACACAAAATCCTAATATGAATGAAACTTCTCAAATGTCATCCCTTTGTAAGCCAAATGTGCTCACAAACTATTAAGTTGATGTTTTTATTTACCATCAACAAAATTCGGTGGAATTCAAAAAGTCACTACATTAAATTTTATACAAAAGAACGTAATCATTCATAATTATATCATTTGCGTTAACGAAAGTAAAAAAAATTGACTATTAAATTAATGCAAATGGATCTATATTCCAAAAATTTAATAAATAAAACTTATTTAAAACCATTGTACTAGTACTTTAAAAGTTATAATTAATAATTTATTATATTAATTTTTAAGAATTAATTTAATTAAATATTATTTATGGTTCGTTCTAAGATTTACAAAACCCTTAACAAAATAACCTAATTATTTTTTTAGGGTTTTACAAATTGTGTAGGTTAATTAATTATTTGATTAGAAAGCTAAGTTAGAACGGGGATTGATATGAGATGATGATAAATTTAGGAATTGTGGCGTATAGGTCTTAAATCGTTAATTTGTTTATTTTAACTAATTTGTTGATTTCCTGAAATAAATATAGTATTTAAATTGTTCATGACGATTATGAATGATTCACATGCATCCATTTCATACATGCATAATATGGTTAGAATGAGCGATAATGTGTAGTTTTGTTTGTATAAGTACGGAATATGAGCCCGCCGCCTAGGCGCGTGGTTCGCTTGAAGCTTTTATGATGTCTCTTTAGGACATATTCCCTACTTTTTTTCTCTTTACTCTATTGAGGTTTGCTTTATTGCTAGAGGGCAAATTAAGTGGTATTTTATTGGAACCCAATTAATACAAGTTATTTAAATGATTTTTTTCAGATTAATAATCCAGATCACTTGAGTCTATTTTTTAAAACAAAATCCATCTCAAGCTGCCTTTGAGCCTATGGTAATAAACTCTTCCCCAAGCCTATACATAATTTTATCGAGTTTTCAGTAAGATAAAATATGGTGAAACCGATTCGAAAGTACCATGAGTGGGTGCATATGTTAGTTATAGCGGGCTTTAGATTAGTGAGAAAGTTATTTCATTCCCGGGGGATCCCAGAGAAACGTGAAAGTTTATGGGAACTATATAATACAACGTATGTCCGGACATGTAATTCAAATGGTATGGAAGGTAACTGCCTGAGAATATTCGGCCTTCATACTCAAGGCTAGGAGATGATGGAAGAAAGAAGAGGACTTAGGATATACTTATAGTCCAAAAGGTAAAAAAAGAAACAATAAAAATATTTGAGGATGCTATTAAGTCTGCGACTCGATAGCTCCCCAATAGATGCCCTTATAAGAGTTCAGTAGAAGTTATAAAATAGTTTTCTTCAAAATGAGAGTTAACTTTCATTTGCCAATTTGTTATACTTATTTTTGGATAGGTAACTCTTATTGATTGGTTTTTTATTATATATATAGGTAAGAAGCATAAGTGTGATATACCAGCCTAAACGGAGGATCACCTACTTCTATTTGCACATACATCAACCTAGTATAATATATTGGATTGTTGTATTTTGATTATGATGTATCAATTAATAATGCAATGTTTAATGTTGAAAGATTGAACAATGTTGAAATAATATACTATATAATAGGTGTATCAGATGAAATCTGTAAATGGGTCAAACCCAATTTATGAATATGATATTGTGAATATAACAAATGAAATGAAAGAAGAGTTAAGGCCCAATTTATGATTATAATTGTGTTGTATTTCATGCTTGCATTATGAGATTTATCTTCCATATTAAGACATCTAAACTAAATCTAATAACATTAGTTTCAACTTAGCGGGCTTAATCATGTGATCTATAACATTTTGGTTTGGTTCGCGAATAGGCCGGATTTAAAGTATTTAAGAACCCACTTCTTCCACGAGAAAGCCCACCAACAAGTCTTGTCGACAAGTTTATTCCTTTCTCGAATATCCTGCTTGGGTTGTCATCTCCCAATCCTATTGGACAATGTGTAGGATGTTAATGTCTCGTATGTCATAGATGCTAAATTGCCTAATAATGATCAAGGAAGTTGTAACTACTCGCTCGGAACAAGTGATTCTTTCCTTGGGGGAGCCTCAACGTTGCCTCAAACACAAGCCTGACTGACGAGCTTGCGTGGGAAATATTTTGTAAGATGGCTTTTCATGGAGACATTGCCATCAAGATTTGAAGTAATCGGGGAAAGAGATCATTTTCAAATGCGGTGGGCTATCATTCGTGATTGTCTCAACAGCAAACTTAATGGTTTGTCGTGATCAAACTGCAAAAGAATGGGAAAAGTTGAAAGTAAACTTAATTAGGCTGCGTAGGATCAAAACTAATGATGGAATGAGATGAGCCTTACCTTGGCTGATCAAACTGATTTTACCTCTCGTTTGGATGGACAAGCGGCCGGCTTGGCAAAAAGTGAATTCTTCAACTGTCTCCTTCCATCATGCACCATCACGAACTTCTCTTCTTCTGTGATTAACATCGCAAGCACTCGCATGGTAACATTCATCATGTACGAAATGAACATAATTGATGATTTGGTTGATGCCTCAACCAAGTTCTTGTTAACAAGCTCCTGAAGATACCCCTCTGCTTGGTCTTCTAGGGTTCACCCTCTTCTTCCTTCCACAAAACCTTCGACTATCCACAATCGAGCCAGCTTGTTCTTTTTTACAATGAAATCCTTTTAAAAAATACTCACGTATTAGAGGCAATGCTTGTGGCAGTAAGACAATAGTCGAATTTTAACTGAAGAACCTTTTTCACCTTTTCACACGAGCTTTCACTGGTAACGTACAACCTAAATTTGCTTTCAACTTTTCCCCACTCCTTTGTAGTTTGGTTACAGCAAACCATTAAGTTGGCCACTGAGCAATTGCTAATGATAGCCCACCACATCCATAAACGATCTCTTTTGCTAATCACTTCAAATCTTGAGGGCAATGTCTTCCATGAAAAGCCATCTTACAAAAGAGTTCCTATGCATGCTCTTTACTCACAGGCCCAAGTTTGAGGCATCGTCAAGGCCTCCCCCAAGTAAAACACTTCTTCTGAGCGAGTAGTTACAACTCTTCTACTTCCTTTGCCATTGTTGGGCAATTGAACATACAGGGCACGCCCTACTTTAACATACCACACATTGTCCAACACAGTCAAGTACTTCCTACTCCTCAAATGGTCCACTAGTGGCAGGGCAAGATCGTCTCCATGCTTCATCTAGTGTAAAATATTGCGCCTTATCTCTTTGACACTTGAGTAGGATTGAGAGACGATGATCTGAATGAAATATTGAACAGGGAACAGACATGCTGGTAGGCTTTTCTCACTAGCGTTGTCTTGCCGGATCCCCCATCCCCTTCACGCCAACTACCACCCGCCGTAGGTCTTCCAACAGCATTTCCACTGGCTCTTCCCTATCTCTATGGAAGCTCATGTGAGGTTGATCACCATTGAAGGAGAGATGGCTGTTTCGAGCATGGGTATGGCAAAACCTTAGAGCTTTGTACTCTAAAGTACTCTCCCTTGAGTTTGCGCATGTCAGAGATCATGGTTGTAGCTCGAGAAGCGATGAGCCACAATTAGAATATAACTGTTCAAGTTTTTTTTCTCTCTCAATTTTAATGTCACCAAATCTGGGAGCTTCCAAGAACCACTTTACAGCTGACGTATGCCGGTTTTTTTCAAGCTAAAGTATCAAATCAAATATTTCATCTAACTTGTTTGATCACTTTTCTATTTATGCTAGGGGCCAGCATTGTTCGGTCTAAACCGATTAAATTGATCGAACTGAGCCGAACAAAATTCCAGAGATGTTCTTCCCGATTTCCATCTCTCCTCTCTGGCGGCATCTTCCCTTCTTCCTTGGCTTTCCCCACTCCCCAACAATCGGCATTTTGAGTCAGGAGTGCTCTATTGTCATCATATCTATGCATATGTTGGTGAATTTTGATGTGAGGAGGACTGTCTGTATTGCTTTCTTTAGTTATGTTTTTTTTTTGAAAATTGTCTATTGAATTCTATGTTTTAGCAATATAGGGATAGAATTTGATTCCATGTGATCATTTCGTTTCCAAAGTTTCCAGGATATTTTTTATCATGTTTTAGCAAGTCTTTTTACGAAATTCGGTTTCTTTGCGAACCAAACTTAACTGTTCAAAATTTAAATTAGTTTGGTTCCGTTTCGAATTTCCGAAATCAAAATGCTATTCGAAAATTCGATTTAATTGATTCGAAACTAAATCGAGGAATGCTCTCCCTAAATTGTGCACCGTTTAAGTCTAAAACCTCCGGAACTTGGAAGTTGATCAAAGGAATGGCGACGAGCCTCGCCTTGGCATCTCAAAGCAGTTTCGACTCTTGTTTGGATGGACAAGTCAAGTGGCAGGCTTGGTAGGGTGCTCTTCTCCAAGTGTCTCCTCCCATTATGCACCATGAAGAACTTCTCTTCCACACCCCTAACTCTCACATGATATCATACATCCTGAAGTGATCAGCCGGCAACAGAGAATGATCATCTCCATGCTTACTTTGGGTAAGATGTTGTGCTTAATTCTAAAATTGGACATACCATGAATTTTGTTCTATTCAACAAATCTACTCTTATTAATAAAGTAAACAAGATTAAACGTAAGAGATTTCACCAATCAAAATATAACAAAAAATATATATTATAAGATCTATTTAACTTTAATCAAACTTATCTATAAAACATTATACTTTAAGTCAATCTCTTTTGGAAATCAATCAAAATTTATTTTAAAGATATTATTTTATTATAAACTATCTCATTAAATATATTAAGACAAAAAACATTTTGAGTTGTTCCATTCTCATCTAATTCAATTTCAAAGATGCTATTGATCTCCCATCAGCCCAAACAATATTTTAGGTTGTTCCATTCTCATCTAATTCAATTTCAAAGAAGAAGTCATTGTCTTTTACATTTTTTTTTTAAAGTACTTTATAACACTTAAGCATTGTCACCCAACATCATTCTTATGGGTGCTTTTCAGATGGCTGCTGCAAGCTTGACGAGTCACTACGTCTATGTTGACGCTATTAGAAGTTACATTCAAAACTTTAGATATGGCTGATGGTCTCATTCTTATTTGATGTAGTGAATCAATCCTATTCTTGATTAAGATAGTCGACTATGAGACCGAAGCTTTCCAACTTTGGTTGGAGTAGAGAAGTTATGACTATGAACGTCCAAAAAATCTTCTACTTTCTACACTCCACACTTGCTTAGATGTATTCTTATACAAGCTTTGCAATCTTCTCTAGTATCTCTACGCCTTTTAACTTCTCTCCCCATCTCCCTCTTGTCATTCATATCTTTTTTACCTTCTTTTGAACAGACAAATTTTCAAGTTATGATACTATTCATCTTTTTCAAATGATAAAACCCACCCTTTCGAATGCTAAACCCTTTTCTTCTTGCATACTGGTTGTAAAAATCATATGCTGCTTTTTCTGAAGAGAATTCCATGCCCAAACAAGGGGTCATATTCTCAAACGATTCGGATATTTGTACGACTTCACCTTCATCTTCTATTTTGTTAAAATCTTCACCAATTTTGTCAAATTCTTCAATTTCCCCACAATCTTCTTCTATAGTCTGCATTTCATGTTGAGTCAATCACAAATCATGTATCTGATCTTCCTTATCTTCCATGGAACTATTGACATTTTTCCCGTCAGTATATCCAATGCTGCTATTTTCTTCCATCAGATATACAAAATAGATCAACTTGAAGAACAAGACCAAACCAATTATTTTGTCGGTATTAGATTCCCTCGCCGGTGTCCAACTATTTCTCAATGGATCAAAGCCGTCGATGTTGCTGTATCAATCTGCCTCCTAAAAAAAATCAAATATTGATGAAAACCTGCAATTAAAAGTTTACCATTCATATGAATCAAACAAGAAAGATGAATGATACACATAAATAAAGCAACCAAGCATCCAAGTAAAATTCAAATTAATAAAAATGCAACCATCTCTCTTGAAGAAGTCGGATCAGAGGAGGGATAGTGCAGAGCAAATTTTAAGCTTCAACCAACTCAAAATTTCAAATAAGAAAGGAATAACTAATAAACATATTCCTCAAAATTTTAAGCCTCAACTATCTTATTTACAACTTAATCGAAAATAGATGAGACAACATACAAGTGGGATGTTGCTTGCATTATGTGCAGAAGAAACATAACCACCACAACTAACATGTCGAGAGCAATTGATAGACAATAGCAAAAGACAATAAACTCAATGAACTCAGAACAACCATGAGCAACAATGGTTTATAAAAAAACTTAACTTTCAGTTACACAAGGTGCATATATCATGTCTACAACAAGAAAAAGATCACACTAGTAACCCTAAGTTGTCAAAATGATAGATAAAATAGGAGATATGCATACAAGGATTTTGCAGCCAAAAGCTACAGCAGCCATCATCACTCGCTACTCAAAATTAAATCAAGCAGATACATTATAGCCTTCACAAAGTTTTGATGGCCATCTGATCCAATTCGTATATGAATATGAACATTATCAACCTTTATGGCATTTGTGATGTGGACCTTGCGGAACAAATTTTGTGATGCAACCTTTATCAGCCAAAAGCTACAGCAGCCATCATCACTCGCCACTCAAAATCCTCTTGTTCTAGGCAGATAAATGCGGAACAAATTTTGGATCTTTATGGCGTTTGTGATGCAGACCTTGCAGAACACATGGCCACAAATTTCATCACCTCAAGGATGCAGTGGAACAAATTTTCAACAAGCGCACTAGATTAGAGCATAAACAAAGAAACAGAGGACCGTGCCAAAGCCGGATCAGAGGAAGAAGAAGAGTTGGCGGCGGAGGTAGTCGTCTAGCGCCGAGGTAGTCGGCGGCGGCGCTATTCGTCCCGGAGAAACTGGAGCCGGACTCAGCTGGAAAGAGTGTGCCGGAAACAGAAAAACAAAGGCCAGACGTTGAAAAAAGAGCAGCGAACTTAGTCGGCGTGGTGGCGTCGATCGAGACAATGCCAACG